>SJXQ01010800.1:20760-35198 GCA_006408695.1 Aepyceros melampus | reverse complement strand
CAGCCTTTACAGTCACATGAGCAAGAGGAGACATGGGTTCAATCCCTGGATCAAGAAGATCCCCTGAAGCAGGAAGTAGCAATATTCTTACCACCCCAGTATTCTTGCCTGGAAAATTCCATGAACAAAGGAGTCTGGCTAACTACAGTCCATGGGGTCACAGGGAGTCAGACACAACTAAGCAAGTGAGCACACAGCACACAATAAAATACAAACCCAAACATAAACTCAAGGTGGCCAGTCAGCCTTGCAGAACTAACGTTAATGTTCTTAAAAAGAAAAGTGTTCAATCAAAAATCAGTAAACAAGAAACAAAAAGAAGGGATCCACAGTCAAGGGGATAAAAGAGGCAACAGAACACCAGCTCAAGGTTGGATGAGATGTTACACCGCAGATAACAACTTTACAACTTCACAACTTCGTATTTTATACAAAGAATTAGAAGAAAATGTGTTCCAAAACTTTCAGGAATTTTGCTCTTTAATGTGTGAACAGAGTATCTCAGCAGAAAAATTGAAACTACAAAAACAAAGAACAAAAACAAAATAATAAAATCATAGGCAACACTGAGAAAATGGTAGAAAAACATGTGACGAAATCATGGCTAAAAACCTCTCACATTATAATTACACCCAGACATGTCATAAGCAAACAGTTTAAAACCAAAGACAAAGAGAAAAATCTTAAAAGTGGCCAGAGAAAAAAGTATATACAGAGAGGAACAAAAGAGTAATTACAACTAACATCTCAGTGGAGACAATGGAAGCCAGAAGACAGTGGGATACCACCGTTATAATGTGCTCAGTGACAACTACCGTGAATGTGGAGCTCTGTACCCAGGGAAAATAAACTTCAAGCACTAAGGTGCAATAAATTCTTTACCAGCATACCTGAACTACAAAAACCACTAAAGAATGTTCTTCAAGCTGAGGGGAAATGATACTGGACTGAAACACAAATCTATACAAGAAATGAAGAATGCCAGAAATGGTAAATAAGTAGGTAAATTTTCAAAGTGAGTATTTTTTCTTTCTTATACTTAAAGAATATTGACTGTTTAAAACCAAAACTATAAACTGCAGCTTAAAATGTGCTTGAAGCTAAAATCAGGAGATTGTAACATGCAGGAATAACACATGGTAGGAATAAAATAACATGCAACAGCTGCACCAAGTGGGAGGCAGTGAACAGCGTGGTAGTGTCTGTGGCTGCCCCATTTGGGAAATGGGGAATGGGAAGTGGAACGTGTCGCCAACTACTCTAAATACTTAAAAACAGATATGAACTTCCCTCAATATATAGTACACCTTCAGAAGTTCCTATGAAGCTCATGCACAGTAATTACAAACACACAAAGAAACCCTTCATCCCAAGAGAAACTCAGTGGGTAAACAACCCAATTTCACACCCAAGGAATTAGAAATAATAGAACCATCTGAAAAAAACTTCCAAATATGTATCTTGAGATGTTTAGGAAAAAGAGTCAATTTTTTATTAGGGGTAACCAAAAAAATCAGGCAGGTTCAACAAAGAACCAGGTATTAAGATTAACACACACACATAATAGATTTATGTTCATGGCTGATTCATGGCTGGCTCATGACAGCAAAAACACTACACTGGTACTTTCCGCTCTAAGTGTGACCATCTTTTCTGTTTAAACAACACTGTTTACTGTATGTTCATCTTATTCAAGATGACCAGTCCAAAATTAGCTAAAAGAAGGTATAATTTAAAAATATACTCCAAGTGCAACACATTTTCAAGTTTGATACAAACAAGCAATTTTAGGAAAAGTGTAATCATAGTGTATTTGTCACTATTCTTCTACAATCTGCACCTTCTCACAGTCATTAAAATTCCTACATTGATAAATGTGTTCTAATAATTTGTATCATTTTATTAACTTAATACTCATTTTTAACAAATCCTAATAAAAATTATCACTGTCGGATTGAGCCAAACCCATAACCCCCACTCTTAGAGACTGGTAGCTCAAAAACCATTGTTATAAATGACACGTGAGGTACTAAATTTGGGGCAATGCCTCTCAATTTGAATTCCAATTTGAAATTCAAGCTGACGTTGAAAAGATGCATAATACACTATGAGTTTCTACTCTAACTAGAAAAATACTTACAAATATCTAAAAGTTACTTATTCAAAAGCAACATGCCTCTACTTTTCCATATAATGTATCAGTGGTGGTGGTTTATTCGCTAAGTCATATCCAACTCTTGAGGCTCCTCTGTCCACATGATTTTTGCTCCTCTGTCCAAAAATCTGCCTGCAATCTATCAGAGTGTAAGCTAAAAAAGGTCACTCTCCAAAAAAATATCCACATCCTAATCTCTGGAACCTACAGATGTGATCATATTTAGAAACAGGTCTTTACAGATGTGACTAAGGTTCAGTTAAGGATGCTGAAATGAGGAGATGACCCAGGCGGGTCCTACATCCCTTTACAAGTGTCCTTATGAGCACACTAAACAGACACCTGGCACCAGCAGGAGAGAAGGCAGTGACACCACAGAGGCAGAGCTGGAGTGATGCAGCCACAACCCAGAGAACGCTGGCAGCCAGCAGAAGCGCATCTCTTAGGAGATGCCCCTGCATCAACCAACACTTCAATTTCGGCTCAGGGGTACTGATTTCAAGGCTTCTGACTTCCAGAACAATGAAAGCACACATCTGTTGTTTTAAATCACTAAGTTTGTAGTGATTTTTTACAGAAGCCACAGGAAACTAATACAAAGAGATAGACATTTCCGATCTTAAAATATGTACACTTAAACATCACCTATGAAAAACGCTTCAGTCTGTATTTGTATTCTTGGAGGATGTGGAAAAGTATGCCTAATTTAATATCAACATTTCATTTGGAATGATTTGCAATCTTAACTGCTTTTTTGCGAGTTCCTTCAAGCTTTAAAAAGAAGTAACCACTGGAAGACATAGAACGTAAAATCCCCACCACTTTCATGCTCAGTGAAACCCAACATGGAGCTATCCAATCTGGAAGACTTTAAGAAAGTTTCATAGGTTCTATCACAAACAGCAACTGCTAAAATGCCAAACTTTCACTGTCATGACATGAGGGCAGAAACTCTTTGTGGCTTTTCGCTATCTTACCCCTAACTTTCGGTGCATCACCAAATGAATCAGCCTGTATTGTATTTCCTGTCAAAATGTCCTACTACAACGTGTTTTCCACACCACTCTTCCCCGTGTCTCTACCCTGCAGCTTCACCATGACGCCTCGGGTCTCTAACCATAGTATCTCCATGGGTTAAGCAGCAACCGTGCCCTTGTGAAGGCCAATGCACACCTAATATGCAGAAAAGAAGGAACAGTCTGACACGTCCTGGGTAGTCATCTCACCAGGAAAAAAGCCACTTACTTGAACGTCTATGTACAAGCCAGATTTGGGTCTAACATTACCAAATGCTTCTCAATTTAGGGCAGTTGGTAAAGAATCCGCCTGTGATGCAGGAGATCCCAGTTCGATCCCTGGGCTGGGAAGATCCCCTGGTGGAGGGAGAGGCTACCCACTCCAGTATTCTGGCCTGGAGAATTCCATGGACTGTACAGTCCACAGGGTCACGAAGAGTCGGACACAACTGTGTGACTTTCACTTTCTTTCTTTTACCAAACCTATTCTAGGTTTTAAGATCCCATACTCTTTCCACTAAAGGACACTGCCCCTCTCAACCACAGAACTGCTGCAGCTGATTAAGGAGATCTGCGGCTGTGCCTGGCATCAAATTTAGTTCTGCTCCCATTAATTCAGAGAAGGGGCCACATCCTTAACCTTCACAAGCTTCTCTATCCTGTTCCTCTCCTTACAAGGTCCTGACAATTGCAAATCAGGGAGAGAGAAGAGTGTCCAGGCCCCTGACAGACACTCGTCCCTCTAAGGCAGAAAGAAAAAGGGAAGCCCTCCTTCTGTCGCATGCTGTGCTCTTCACCTTACATGATCTCTCCTATCTTCTGAACTTAAACACTGCATTCAGAACCTGCCTTGTAACAGTTGTAGAATAGATCCCTTAAGAAGAAAATTCTCTTAAGAATGGTACTGTGATTTAACAGTCTTGTCTTCTCTACCAGGTTTCATTTCATTACGAACAGAGACTGTATCATATTCAAGGTCAAAGAACAAAGCAATTTCCCACACAGATGACACTGAAGATGTATTTAATTGAAGTCATCAAGTTGATACACAGTAACGTAAGAAGAGAAGTGAAGAAGTGATGTTGCTCAGTCGTGTCCGACTCTTTGCAACCCCATGGACTGTAGCCCACCAGGCTCCTCTGTCCATGGGATTTTCCAGGCAAGAGTCAAACTGGAGTGGGTCACCATTTCCTTCTCCAGGGGATCTTCCTGACCCAGGGATCAAACCCGGGTCTTCTTCATTGTAGGCAGACGCTTTTACCATCTGAGCCACCCGGGAAGTCTTAACATGACGTTAAAACGAAAGTATGTAAATTATTTGGTTTGTGCTATACTGGTACTTATGCTGAGCAGCTAACTCTTCCAGAATCTCTGTTCAATTAGGCAAGGATCAAGAAGTCTAGATTTCTATCTTATAGTAATTTCCCAGCTTACTTCTAAATGGAGATATGAGCAGTTAACCTTATTTACCAAACAAATTAGCACAATACCTGGCATAGACTTAAAAACGCCACCTAACATTTCTGACAATATGTTTTAATTTATGAAGCAATTTGAAGTACAACTCGTGTCACATTCTCTGAACCCTACAAAACCCGTAGACACATAGTTTGCACTTTCACATACGAGGGACCTGAAGTGTAGACTATCCAAAGCAAGTGGGCCCCACACCACTGCCATCTGCGTCAGAGTCACCCGCAGAGGCTGGTTAGAAATCCAGCTTCAGAGACAGAGCCGTCAGAACCTCCAAAGGGTAGGGCCAGAACCTGTATTTTGAACAAGGGCCCCAGGTGATTTTTCACACATGGCCAACTTTATGAACTTCTAAGAATCCAGAGCCCATGAGGTTTGATGGCATTTAAGAAAGAGCTTCGTTCTGCTGGGCTAGTTTACCAAAGGGAACTAACTGTGTGCTACTCCTCTGGGAAAGAGATGTCACTTGTGACAGAATGTGCACCGAATGTTTCCAGTAACACAGAACGCAGCAAAGATTAAACAACTCTTTACCTGGCTTGCACTTTGAGGAGACAAAGGTATAAACGGTTAGAGCTTGTTAGTTCCATGTTCCTAGTAATTTCAGAACATGCCTTTCAAATATACTCAGCATTGTAATCCAAATGCCAAAATAATTTACTTCCTCTTTGTGTTAACCGTGAGATTTTTAGTAAACAAAAACATTCAGTAAAAAGCTTCCCCCAAAAGGATACTAAGAAAGCTAAACGGCTTCCTCCACACTGTCTGCAGCAGAGACAAGACAGTCATCTCCTTCCTCCGTAATTATCGTCACACACACAACTGCCCTGTTGGGTTCCACTTCCCAACTTCCGCGGCAGCTGGGTATGGCCATATGACCAAGTTTTCACAGACGGAGTGCGAAAGGAGGCATGGCTGCCATTTCTGATCTTCTAAGACAAGGAGTGAACACATTTCTGTCCCTTCACCTTCCTAAGAGATGGGGCAAGGACAACACAGATGAGGCCCATCCCCAGGGTACCCTGAAGGACCAGGGAAGAAGAGACACCTGTCTCTGAAGGAGCCACTAGGGCCATCCCCTGCCGACCCAGCAGTTCACCTCGAGAGGATTCTATGTTCTCAGAGCCACAAAGTGCCGGCTCCCAGTCACAGCAGCTTGACTGTGGACCTGAATACACCACTCCTTGGGTGGCAACTGGAACCCGTTTGCTCTAATGGTGGCATCAGCTGAGGGCGCTTCTAAGGCGTTTGACACTAAGATGCTGCACACTGCAGGGCTCTTAGAAGATCGCGCATGGAAAGTCTAGGGTTAAGAACCACGGTGCGCAGGAGGAGCACTGGACCAGGGCCTCCTCACCTTCCAGGCCACCTTCCAGTCAACATCATGCTAAGATTAGATTCTAAAACCAGAAAAGAGAACAACACTCTTAAAAAAATAAACTTTGGATTAATTTTATTAATTGAGTCAACAAATAACCTACCCCAGCATCTGCCAGTTGCCAAGCAACGTTTTTCACGTGAATGCAGATTTACAGAAACCTTTAGATTTCTGGCTGTACTATGTACATCTTTAATGTTCCTGAGCCTGGACAAATTCCACAGAAAACAAAACCAGGACCAAGACATTAACAAGGACCTAGAAACACTCACATCAAAATAAGTTTTCTTTACAGAAGGTGACATATTAGAAACTTCTCTTCTCCTTCTCCCACTTTGTGTGTGTAAGTCACTCAGTTGTGTCTGAATTCTTCGCAACCCGTGGACTGTAGCCCAACAAGGCTCCCATGGAATTCTCCAGGCAGAAGTACTGGAGCGGGCTGCCATTCCCTTGTCCAGGGGGTCTTCCTGATCCAGGGCTCGAACCCGGGCTTCCTACAGTGCAGGTAGGTTATCTACCGTGTGAGCCACCAAGGAAGCCCCCCTTCTCCCACTACTGCCCAAAACTGCACTTTCATTCGTACCCGTCCAAAGCGAGGAAAGAAAGCAGCAAACCCGAGCAGTGGTGGCGGACCCACACTCTTCCTGCCCAAGAACAGGGGCGCCGCCTTTGCCCCCACCCTAACCCCCAGGGCCTGCAGCGCACAGGCCACAGGCCTGGCTCCCAGGAGGGACAGGAGCATGTCCTTTCCTGGGCTACGAGGCATCCTCATGAGCTGGGTGTGAACCAGCCCAAGAACAGGAGGAGCTTTTGCTAATGTAAAGCTGAAGGGTTTTCAAATCCCAGAAGAGTCCGTTCTCACAGTGCTTTGTCCGTAAGGATAATCGATCTGGCTGGATGCAAAAACACCATGGAGTAAAGTGCTTTCACTAACTCTCAAGATTTTTAAAGGAAAGCCTATTTAGCATAGGTAAAACCTTAGTATTGAAAACACATTCTCCAAATCATACACTAAATTTTCCAGGATGTAGGTGGTGGCTCAAGTATGGTGGGACAGGTACTATGTCAGAATTACTCTTACAGAACAATGGTTCTCAACCTTCTTTCCTTCACTCCCATCCCCAGGAGGAAAGCTTTATTTAAATCTCTCCTTGCGAGAAGAATGAAAAATTATGGAATAAGGCTTTGTCAGGTAGGGTTGAATTATGGGTGGTCACAAAGCACTGTACTAGCTAAGATTTTTCTCACCTCCCCATGCCCGAAAACAGTTTCCCCTCCTTGGGGAGTGACAGTGCCCCTTTGGAGAATGCAGCTGCAGAACCTAAAAGTGGGATCCACAAACGACACATCAGCCAGACCCCTTCGCAGACATGTGGACATGCCAAGTCTGGGGCTCGACCCAAAAACTGGCATTTCTTTTAAGCTTTCCAGAGAACTCTGATGTATCTGGTCAATGAGCCCCAAGGAGCTACCCAATGTGACAAATTTCCACGGTCACACTCAAACCCAGGTAACAGGACGACCTCAACATGGAATCAAGATAAGAACTATTTAAATAAGATGAACACTGTCATATTCTGAGCATTAAGGAGAAATCTATTCAGAGGCAGAAAAAAGTAAGTCCTGAGCTGCCATTACAGAAGATGTAATTATCCGTCTCTTCTTTCTTCTTTTGAGATGTTGCATGGACTGCAACATGTGGCCCCAAAGGACATTCACAACACTTATTTCACAAAGTATGTACTCTGGGTTTTTATCTAGTGTTTTGGCACTTGAACTTAGTTAGGTGTAACTTGGAGCTGAGTAAGCCATAAAGTACTCCACTGTCTCTTCAATCTCCAAATCTCCATAATTATAAACCTTACCAAAATTATCAATCCACAGTTTAAGTGAATACAACAAATTACAGCTATCTGAATGTAGTTATAGCAAAAATGGCATACAATCAGATCACTGCATTATAAAATGGATAAGCTGGTCAGATTAGATAATAAAAACAGTGGTCTTTTTCCACTTCAGAGAGATACCTTCTGGAGTTCATGCCCCTTGGTGGTCCCAATAAACCACTTCTGCCCAGTGTCTGCCGGAGAAGGCAATGGCATCCCACTCCAGTACTCTTGCCTGGAAAATCCCATGGACGGAGGAGCCTGGTAGGCTGCAGTCCATGGGGTCGTGAGAGTCAGACACAACGGAGCAATCTCACTTTCACTTTTCACTTTCATGTACTGGAGAAGGAAATGGCAACCCACTCCAGTGTTCTGGCCTGGAGAATCCCAGGGACGGGGGAGCCTGGTGGGCTGCCGCACAGAGTCAGACATGACTGAAGCGACTCAGCAGCAGCAGCAGCAGCCCAGTGTCCGCACCTTATACTGTCTCCTCTGCTTGAATCCGGACTGCTCTGTGACTTCCTTTAGACCAAAGAATCTGGTAAAGATGACCCTAAGCCAGTTTCAGGCTGGCCCAGTGGCTCCTGCTGTTGGCACCACCAGAATCCAGTTCGATCCAGTTGAGCATATGAAGTTCAGCCACCCCAAGACCATGCCGCGAGAGAGCCCACAGCAATCACACAAATAGGTGACCTAAGGAAGACGCCTCAGACACCACTCGGGCTGGAATCCACCCTCTCGGACTTTCCAGTCCCAGGAGGCACCATGTGGAATGGAGGCAAGGCCTGCTCAAACTGGAGAATCGTGAGCAAAGAAGAGCATTGGTTGTTTTAAGCCTCTGAGTTTTGACATGGTTCACTAAATACAGATAACCTCAATATTTTGTATGCAAACAAACATGAAAGAAAAGTTAAAATGTACCTGCTTGCAAGATGTTTGAAGGTAAACACTCCACGTCTGAAAATAATTTACTGTCTTGAACTTGGAAAAAAGGCTGGTAAATTCTTACATCTTATTTTGTATCAGCACACTTCTTTAACGAATAACTCAGAACTCCTACCACATTGTTAATACTGAGGAGAGAAGCGGGTCAAGACTCCATCTTCAGGCTAAAGACCTATACACATCCACACACAAAATAGCTTATTAAACTTCAGTTAAGAAGCTGCCTATAGATAATCTCTTTGAGAATATACCCTCCTGGCTAAGAATACAGAGTGGAGCTTTTTAAACTGATTTGTATCCTTATACAGAGGCAGTAATGAGAACGAAAGGGAACTGTTATCTGCCAGTAGAAAATGACAACCATGGAAAGTCTTTATATTATGGGTTCAAACACTTACTGAGAAATATTAAGATACACTCTGTGCCAGGCATCCTGGATACCAGGGGAAAAAAAAAATCCCCGCCTACTGCTGCTCAATCTAACCAAGGCCCCAAATACAAATAGTGATTTTACAAATGCTACTGATGCTTTAGAATTGTGGTATTGGAGAAGACTCTTCAGAGTCCTTGGACTGCAAAGAGATCCAGCCAGTCCCTCCTAAAGGAAATCAGTCCTGAATTTTCACTGGAAGGACTGATGCTGAAGCTGAACCTCCAATACTTTGGCCACCTGATGCGAAGAGCTGACTCGCTGGAAAAGACCCTGATGGTGGAAAAGATTGAGGGCGGGAGGAGAAGCGGACGATGGAGGATTAGATGGTTGGATGGCATCACCGACTCGATAGACATGAATATGAGCAAACTCCGGGAGTTGGTGATGGACAGGGAGGCCTGGCATGCTGCAGTCCATGGGGTCGCAAAGAGTCGGACACGACTGAGCGACTGAACTGAGAGTAAAACTGGGCACAATGCAGACACAAGAAGGAACCAATGAGAACACAGAAGACAGAGCTATTCTTTCTACCCCCTTTCTGCATCCTTCCAGGAGAGTTAGGGAAGACTGAAGGACATGACATCTAAGATGAGTAACTGAGGTTATGAAGACTTTCCCCAAAACCCACCCTACAAGGGCTGGAAGTTAAACATTCTAACATCGGCTGTACCGAGGGCATATGTGTCTGCTTTCTTCCCCAAGTGTCCTTAGCATCTAAATCAGGGCCTGTCACATAACAAGGAACGCAAACATGTTAAATTTTACTCCTATAATTAGACCTTGGACATTTCACTCAGCATCATTTCTTAAAAATGAGTAATGGCTGACAGAGCTGCTTTGAGAATTAAATGAGATGCTATATGATGACAGTGTTTGGAAAATGAAAACAGGCAATAAAAGGCTTGAGTGATATTATTATATTGGAGGAAGCAGTGTTTGTGCGCTTGACGCCTCAGTGCCTACTACACCGAGCTCTGGGCTCTACAGAAAGCCCTGTACGAGCAGCAAAGACAGTGTGCCTGAAGGAAGACAGAGCGGAAGGAGCGGAAAGCACAACGCGTGTGGGGACGGGAGCCACTGAGAGGAGCCGTGAAGCGGAGCGAGTGCAGGGGGCCAAGACGAGCTGAGGTCACCACAAACAGAACCTGAATAATAAACCTGGCCTTCACTGCTTAGAAACAAAAGTCATGGATGGTTACAGGCTGTGGAGAAACAGCACAGTTACAGTGAGAGCAGGAACAGGAGGAAGACGGCAGGGCTGAGAGTGTAAAGAAATAAAAACCAAAAAAGGATTTCCAATAAAAAAAAAAAAAAAGAAATAAAGACCAAAAAATAGTCTGAAAAAAGGAATATTACAGCTTCAATAAGTACAAATTCAACACAGTGGATAATCCAAGCATTTACAATTATTCTCACAAAGCCCCACTGAAAATTAAAGCCACCTAAAATCAGTAAAGACGTCGAAAGTAATAATAATAATAGAAGAAAGTAATGGTCAAATTTTTAGATAACGACAAATCATGGACAGTGGTAGTAGACTTAGGAGAATGAAGGAATGCACACAATAAGTGTCTACCTCTGGAGATACCAAGGAAAATGGTTAATGAATCCTGAAACTTGGAAGGGCCTATTAGGACACACACATATTCTCTGTGTCCAGAGACCTGGGGAGCACCCACACCCTAACAGCAATGAGCATACCTAATGCTCAGATTTCAGTTTCTAAATACCATTCTCCAGGAAAAGAAATCAGCACTCCAGGCAGAGTTCTCACGCTTGACATCAAATACATGACCCATAAAAGAAAAATTTAATATAAACTGGACTGTCAAAATTCAAACTCTTTGCTCTGGGGGAGGGGGGGAACTGCAAAGAAGAAGAAAAAAACAAAGAACAGACAGGGAGAATCACATTTACAACAAAAAAAAGACCTGGTATCCAGAACGTATAAAGAACTCTCATAACTCAAGGTAAAGTTTTTTAAAAAACCTAATCAGAAAAGGGACGAAAGACATGAACAGATATTTCACCAAAGAGGAGACAGAGACAGCAAACAAGCAAATGAAAAGGTGTTTAGCATCCTTAGTTATTAAGAAAACACACACTGAAACCACAGTAGGGCACCACAACACCCACAGCTGAATAAAAGGGCGATAATACCAGACGGTGGGCAGATGCCGAGGAACTGGGCCCCTCGTGCGGCGCTGCTGAGAACACGGCGTGCACACACACCACAGGGAGACGCTGGGGGTGCCCAGAGGACTGCACACGCGCAGCATGGAACCCAGCAGCACGCGCAGACCCCAGCCCCTGACGCAGAGGACGCTGCACAGACATCTCACAGACGTTCACAGCAGCTTTATTCACAATATCATACAAAATACTTGAAACAATCCAAATGCCCTTCAATAGTTGAATAGTTCAACAAACTTGGTACAAGCATACAACAGAACACTACTCAGCAATAAGAAAGACTAACTACTGATGTGCACACCACCAAACGGATCTCAAGGCATTACACTTCGTGAAAAAGGCTGATCTTAAAAAGGTTCCATACCGTATGATTCCAGTCATCTCACATATTGAAGAGACAAAACTACAAACACGGAGAATAAACAAACGGTGGGTGGCGGGGTTGGGAATACAGAAAGGAAGCAAAGCGCATTCCTCTAAAGTGACCGGGCAGCTGCTACTCCGCCTGCAGGACTAGCTTACCCAAATCTACGCATGGAGCAGAAAAGTTCCAAAAGACTACGCTCACACACACAAGTTCAAGTTTAAAAACCAAAGAAACAAGGCATGCAGTTACCAGAGATGTACCAGATATATCAGATGTCCAGATTTTGATACTGTGCTAAGGCTACACAAGATTCCACCAAAGGAAGCTGACGGGGCTACCGGACTTTATATCATCCTTGCAACTTCCTATGAGTTTTGGAATGTGAAATAATTATTTCAAAATAAAGACTTTTTAGGAGGGAAAGAGCTTCTTGGAAAAATGCCTACTCCAAGGCTGAGACAGAAGTTTAAGGTGAGCTTGGGAGAGCTCCAAAAAATGATAGAGATGGGCTAAAAGGACACAGAGGTCAACCTGGCAAAATCTGGGGCAAGTGAAGCACCAAAATCAGTGCAGAAATAGATTAGAACTCACTGCGTAAAACAGAAAAGCAGGCACCCGCAGTGATACAACACAAGTGAACACGCTAAAAGTCGGTAACCGACAGTATTTTACACAGTCGCAAAGTATCTCTGTACAAAATACTTATTACAAAAAGGGAGGAAGAGTAACTTTAAAATGGAGGAGCCTGAAGGCAACACCATAATCAAGTGATCAAAGTGAATGTTATCAAGAACGGTACTGACGGAAATCACATGCCCCCTGCAGTAGGCACAGTACCGCCCCGCCCAAGCGTGCTCCACAACCTGACCCTCGGCACCTGTGAACGTGTTCCTTTACATAGCAAAGGGGAATCACGGTTGCACAGGAAATTAAATTTGCCAATCACATGACTTTAAAATTGAGACTAACCTCAATGACCCCAGTGGGCCCAGTGAAATCACAAAACCCCTCCAGAGTGAGAGCAGGGAGGAGAGAGACGGCAGCACAGGTGCGCAAGGTCCACAGTGGCCGGTTGTGCAAAGAGGGGGAGACCCAAGCCAAAGAAAGCAGACAGCCCCCAGAACCAGGAGAGGGCAGGCACAGGAACTTCCAGTCTCCACGAGGGATGCAGCCTACCAACACCAGGACTTGAGCCCAGAGCAGAGCCATTCTGGACTTCTGAACTCACAACTGTGACATAATAAATGTGTGTTTTTTTAAGCCACTGAACTTGTGGTAATATTTTTTTACAGCACAAACTGAAAATCAGTAATACACCATCTAACAAAATGCACTGAAATTAACAGAGCATCCCTTCCATGATACTCCTGGCCAAGACGTTCAGTCTACATCTAGTAAAGAAACATCAAACTCACACTGAGAGGGACTCTCTAAAATAACTGGCCTGTAGTCTTCAAAAATACAATATCATAAAAGAAAGAGCAGCTGAAGGACTACTGTAGATCAAGAATTGGAGAGACATGACAACAGAAGGTGCTAAGTGATCCTAGATTGACTGTATCCTTCTATAAAGGAATACCACTGGGGCAACGAGTTAAAGCTGAATGGAGGCCTAAGGATCAGACAGCTGTAACATATCAATGTTAAATTTCTGCCTCTGATGGCTGTACTGTCGTCAGGCAAGAGAACATCTCTGTTTATAGGAAAAATGCACTATAAGATTCAACAAAGAAGAGACTTCATGTCAACAACTTTATCTCAAAAGATTCAAGAAATAAAAGTTATTTATATTCTACCTGCAACTTATCTGAGTTCATTTCAACAAATAAGCAAATTAAATGCAGTAAAACCCCATATTGCAACCCAAATCCTATCCAGGCTGGCAACTATCACGTCCCCAAACAGACGAGAGGCACGCGCGCTCTCTGGGGAAAACACACACAGAGACTCTACACGTGGCGAGACCAAGCACAAGAGAGAACGGGTGAGGCGAAAGACGCAAGGAGCTTCCTCGGTGGCTCAGCAGCAGGTAAACAATCCACCTGCCAACACAGGGGGTGCAGACTTGATCCCTGGATTGGGAAGATCCCCTGGAGAAGGAAACGGCACCCCACTCCAGCACTCTTGCCTGGGAAATCCCATGGACAGAGGAGCCTGGCTGGTTACAGTCCATAGAGCGGCAACAAGTCAGACACAACTTAGCGACTCATCAACAAGAGGCCCGGAGTAAAACAAGGGCACTCACGCTCACAGATCCCTCAAGTACCACACTAATCTGCCTTCAGTGGGCAAGCCTCACCCGCGAAAATAGCTTCTTTTCAGCTTTATCACCACTTACTCCTGAACGCAAGCCATCAGCCCAGGGATGGCCAGATATTTGAGGAAAGCTGCCAAAACTCAAAGACAGAAATCAAAGCAAGTAGAAAAACAAGAATCCACAGGAAATGGAGACAATGCCATGACGGGGGGGGGGGGGGGGGGGGGGGCACTACTGTGCCCTGGACATTGTGCACAGACACACATACATAGTTACACGCAAGTGTGCGCGTGCGCGTGTATACACACACACACACACACACACACACACACACA
>SJXQ01010800.1:0-20752 GCA_006408695.1 Aepyceros melampus | reverse complement strand
GGGGGGGGGGGGGGGGGGAGGGGGGGGTACGGGAGCAGAGAATATTAAAAAAAAAATCCTGATGGAAAATAAAAGTTGAAAAATATCTCCCAATAAGGGTAAAAAATAAACAGAAAATTTTCAAGGCAACACTACAAAACTTCCGAACACTACAGATGAAGATCAGATCCTCAAAACTCCTGGGGAGTGGGAGGGTTCACATAAAAAGAACCAAAATCTCAAATAAATCAACGGATCCACATTAATATTTAGTAGTCACTAACATCACGAGTCAGATATTTTATGCCTCCTAAAGATAACATACCACCCATGCAGTATTCTCCCCACTTACCACCTATCAAAACACACACACACACACACACACACACAGAATCTTATCAAGTCTCTAGATCTCACTGCCACGTATGGGAAACACACACACACACACACACACACACACACACACACAGAATCTTATCAAGTCTCTAGATCTCACTGCCACGTATGGGAAATACACTGTAAGGGACGGGGACACATCAATGACACCACGGGGTTTCACTCAGCAATGCACAGGCTATAAAAAACTTCAAGACAGAGGACACAGTTTCTTCAACAAATAAAACTCAAGGGAAAAAAGTAACACCAATAGATTACAAGAGACTTCAGAGGTTTGTCAGTCAATGACAATTTATGGACCTTACTTAAGATTCTAATTTGAATAAACTATTTTAAAATATAATTATGAGGCAATCAAGGTAATTTTAACTTAAACTGGATATTTGAAGAATTATGTTTAATCTTTTAAAGGTATGATATTATTACAAGGGTTATAGTTTACAAACAAGCCCTTATCTTTTAGAGAGACAAACAAATATTCACAAGTAAAATTGTGTGTCTGGGTTTGCTTGTATGAAATGAAAAGGAAGAGGGACAGATAGGATTGTAAATGTTTAAAAAGTGCCCGTGAGCTGACAACTGCTGAAGCTGGGCAGTGGTTACATGAGAGTGCATTATGTCCTCTGTCCTTTCCATACTTTTGGAAGCCAGAATACAAATTATATCTGCTGTAAGAAGCTAGAAAAGCGTGAAGCAATTCATTCAGAGTTCTCAGTAAAAACTACATTCCAACTGCAATTCTATACCCAGTCAAAACTTTTACTCCTGAAAGAAAACAGATTAAAGACACTTTCAGATGATGTCTCAAAAAACTAACCTCTCGTGCGCTCTTTCTCGGGAAGTCTAAAAGCTGTGCTAACAAAATCAAAGAAAAAAGTTGGAGGAGGAAATGGCAACCCACTCCAGTATCCTTGCTGGGAAATCCCGTGGACAGGGGAACTGGGTGGGCTACAGTCCACGGGGTAGCAAAGAGTCGGATATGACTGGGCAGCGAAACAACGGCATACACAGGAAAAGACCCTAAAAGAGAGTAGATACATGTACAACGGACTCACTCTGCGATACAGCAGAAACACAACACTGTAAATCAACCGCACTTTAATCCACAACATTTAATTCCCATATAGGAGTGGTCTGATGGAGGGGCCCTTAAGGAAGGGGGTGGAGGTGGGTGAGAATGAGGCATAGGGCAACTAATTATCTAATCTTTGTGCAAAACTATACAGAGAGGCTATTAGAAGGTATGGGGAAAGTTAACACGAGGACCTAGAAAACAAAGCAAAACAAAACCACAGGAGGAAAACAAAACGGGAAAAACAAAATTATACAAGGAGGGAAATGTAATCAAGTATACAATCTGCCTCCACGGTGAACAAGACTTACCTAATGATACTACTACACTGAATACACTGAACGAAAACATACATGTAACTACAACGGACAGATGGAAGACATCAGTGACAGGTGGTTTTCAATTAAATAGTCGTCTATCTTAAAACCATGACAACACACTCCTCCACTCCAGGATTCTTGCCTGGAGAATCCCATCGACAGAGGAGCCTGGCAAGCCACAGTCCCCAGGCTTGCAGAGTCAGGCAAGACTGAGCACACACACCTCCACAGGAAACCGACAGATGGCGTCTTAAATCTTACGTCAAATACCAGAGCAGGGTCAGAGTTACCTGCCCAGCCTCCAATTTCCCCTCTTTTCCGCTGTAACCTAAGTCAATTTTGTCCAGAACTCTTTTGCACACTCACCCATTTAGGCACGTGCTCAGGGAAAGCACTCAGTTCCGCGTGTGTCCAACTGGTCTAAGTGTCATTCCATTTCCCTTTCTAGTGAGTCTTTCAGAAACAGGCCTGTAGGCCAGGAGGTAGGTCTGCCAGTGTTTCTAGGCAAAGTTTCCACACTCTTATACAGCTACACGAAAGATGATTTCCTTCTCTAGACACTGTTGTACCTGGGTGCTACTCTGGAACTCCTGCATCTTATTGAGGATGTAACCAGCCAAAGACTAAAAGGGGAAATGGAAACTCAGGGCCCTGAAGTCACTGACATTGAGGTCGCTCAGTCATCTTCGACTCTTTGCAACCCCATGGACTGTAGCCTACCAGGCTCCTCCGTCCATGGAATTTTCCAGGCAAGAGTACTGGAGTGGGTTGCCATTGCCTTCTCAAGGAGATCTTCCCTACCCAGGGATCGAACTCAAGTCTCCTGCATTGTAGGCAGACGCTTTACAGTCTGAGCCACTAGGGAAGCCACAAAACCAGTTAGCTGAAGAATCCACCCTACCTCTGGACTTCCAACTGTGAGCTACCCGGAAGCCAGTCTGGGTCACAGTCTCAGCATTAGCATCCAAAAGCAGGAAGCACAGCTCTAGGCGGCAGGACCAGGAGCAAGGAGGGCTGTTCCCAGGGACAGGCTTTACTTCACAAGCCTTTCAGTAGGCATTCAATTTTGTTTATTTGCCTGTTAAAACTAAGAATAAATACTTTAAAAAATTCATAGGAAGCAAAAAGAGACTGAAGATCTGATCTTTTGAGAACTAACGAACAGTAGTATAAAGAAAGAATTTAACTGACGACAAGCATTCACCCTTTTCACACACTGTCAACAGTAGGCAGAGACTATCCCCGCAGGGAAACTGAGGCTCAGAGACGCTTCCAGGGCTGGGATTCAAAGCCGGGTGCCTGGCGCAGACTCCAGGAAACACACTCTCCACCTCTCTCTACCGTCCGCAGGGACAGACTCTGAGGTGGCTCCCACTACACAGCCATCTGCTGCCAGGCCCTTCCACGGGCCCTTCCCTTGATTCAAGGCCCATGACTCACTGCTAACCAAGAGCACACAGGCAAGGGGAAGGCACGGCGCTTCTGTGGCTATGAGGCAGGAGACCATGCAGCTGTCTAGTGTGCAGACTCGCTCCTTCACTGTCTTGGAGCAAGTTAAGTGGCCACATGGGAAAGGACCACACCTCAAGGAACTGAGGGTGGGTGCCTGCCAGCAGGCAGCAAGAAACTGCAGCCCTCGGTCCAACACCACAGAGGGCGCGGAACGCTAGCACCCGTCAAACGAGCAGAGACCTTTCTCCAGGGAAGCCTCAGATGAGAGCACAGCGCCAGCAACCTTATGACCGCTGTCCTGAGACCCAACTAAGCTAAGCTGTGCCCGTACATCTGACCCACAGACACTGTGAGGCCATAAAAGCATGCTTTCCGTTTCTAGCTTTACGGTAATACTGTTACAGATCAAGTAATAACGAGCACACTGTTGCACAATAAAGTTCTTCTGCCATGTCTTGCTGTTTTGCTGAAATAATAACTTTCAACTACTCTTAACTACACAACAAGCCACCTTCAGGTTAGCGGTCCCAATTGGCTCTTTTTTAGAAAAAAATCATGTACCAAAATGTCAGCATTAACCACAATCTGACCCTTGCTTTACTTGTATTTTTTATTGAGGTATATTTGATATGAAATATATTAGTTTCAGGTGTACAACACAGTGAACTGACATCTGACCCTGCATTTTAATAGCCATTTTAATAACCTTGTTTGCTAATTCCATTGTCTCTATCATTTGTTTCTATTGACTGAGTTTTCTATGTCTTCGAGTTTACTAATCCTCTCTTCTGGAATGTCTAATCTGCCATTATGCCATCCAATGTATTTCTCATTCCACACATTAGCTGTTGCCTCTAAAAGTTTAACATGGGTCTTTTTACATCTTTGATAATTTCTAACTTTTTGAATAGATGGAATACAGCAACTGCTTTCATGTCCTTGCCCATTAATTCTAACGTGTCAATTCTAGATTGGTTTCAATTTACTGATACCCCAATTATAAGTCACATTAACCTACATCTTCACACATTCAGCAATTTTTGATTGGATACTGGACATTTTTACATTGTTGAGTGCTGGGTTTCTTTACATTTCTTTAAAGAGTGTTGGCTTCTGTAAGGACAAGCAATTATATTCTTTCAAATTACAGGTGACTCTTGAACAACAGGTGAAAAGTGCTGACCCCCTACCCCACCCCAGAGAGTCAAATCTCCAAGTATAAACTCACAGCCAAGTATAAACTCTGTACCTGCAGTCCCACAGACCAGCCTTCAGTCAACATTTACGGCGATCAGTAAGATTATGGAACTCTTTGCATGCCTGCCTTCTTTCAGAACTCTGCTCCTCCCATCAGAACCATTCTGGCCTCTCTCAACTCCAGTCTCTCTTTCCTCAACTTGTGGGCTTTATCTGGGATCTCCCTCGGTGGCTCAGTGGTGAAGAATCCACCTGCCAACGCAATGGACGCAGGTTGGGTCCCTGGGTCGGGAAATCCCCTGGAGGAAGACATGGCAACCCACTCCAGTATTCTTGCCAGGAAATCCCATGGACAAAGGAGCCTGGGAGGATACGGTCCACGAGGTCGTAGAGAGTCAGACACTTCTGAGAACACACGCACATCCGTGCAACGAGATCTGAAGGCTGCCTCCAGGCAGAAAGCTAGACCATCACAGGACTCACCACGTCTGTTTCCCATCTGTTAGGCATCACAGTTCTGAACTGCCTATTGTTTAATATCCAAAACCAGTTGTTCCATGTATTTTGTCCAGTTTCCTAGCTGTTTATGCTGGGAGGATAACTTCAGAAAGTTACTGTCCCACAGTAAAACACAGAAGTCAAGACTTCTGACAGTAATTTTTAAGTAAACGTTTTATCAGATGCAATCCCTAAACATACAAACATACATTATAACTTAGAACGTGTTAGTCGCTCAGCTGTGTCCAACTTTGGCGACCCCCTGGACTGTATGTAGCCCATCAGGCTCCTCTAGTTCATGGAATTCTCCATGCAAGAATACTGGAGCAGGGTGCCAGTGCCTCCTCCAGGGCACCTTCCCGAGCCCAGGATACAACCTGCATCTCCTATGTCCCCTGCATTGCAGACAAGACTCTTTACCCACTGACCCATCAGGGAAGCCCCATTATCACTCCAGCCCGTCTTACTTTCATCACAGCATCTATCACTCCTGTTCAGTGTGTTAGTTGCTTTCTTGCTTACTCTACACTTCACAAGAGAACGTAAGCTCTGTGAGCACAGGGATCTTACCTACACCATCACCCTGATTATCCAACATCTAGAACATGCCCTGGCCGAGAATAAGCACTCAAATTCAGTAAAATCATTAAATCAGTAAGTAAAATGTTTTACGAGTATTTCACTTAATACATACTGTGAACTCTTCTACTTAGTAAATTCTAATCTAGACACAGATGACTCTGACTCTAGAGAGTTCCTTCAAATTGTCTATTAGCGAAACTGGTACCATCTCAGTAAAGGTTCTAGTTGCAAACAAAAGAAACTAACTCTGGCTTTGCTGAAACTGAAAAGGAAGTTATTAAAGCGTATTAGGCAACTCACAGAAAACCCCAGGAGGGCCAGGCTGGAAGGCCATATAGTCAAGAACACCCAAACAGCAAACCACAGATCTGGTCCAGTGGAGACAACACAGGATTCGGTCCCTGTGACTTGCAGAGACACCACGGACACCGGAACGAAGTGCCAGGACTCGATCTGTTGCTGACGGACTCCAGAAGAGACACCACGGCCATCCCCCGTCTATGTGGACAGGGCCTCTGCTAGGGCCTGCTTCTGCAAATCACCGCTTCTGAGGTGGTGCAATGGAGGCCCCAGGTCATATGAGGGCATTCTAAGTCCCAAAAATGCAGAGAAAGTGAGCAACTGCCTTTCACAATGGAAGACATCTACCTCCCTCTCGCCGAGATTCTTAAGGTAAAGAATTCCCTAAATGTAGAAAGCTATCAGATGTTCTGGTTTATCATCTTAAAGACTCATGAACTAGAGGCACAAAGTATGAATCCCAGCATACCACAACTTTTATCTAGCTCTCCAATTAACAAGTCACAGAAGCTCTACGTTCCTTCTTTTCTCTCTAAACGTTTATTTAACTTTAGGGCCTTTAACTGTTCACTGTATTTTTTATTATCTAGAAGCAGCATATGCAAATACTATGATTAACCTTAAGCAAATTTACTTCCCTGCATTGCAGTTTTTTAACTTATAAATAGATATTACCAACCACCTTCCAGTGCTAGTGCTAATACTAAAATAACGAATGACTCTGTACAGTGTATGGCCCATAGCAGGCAATCAATTAATAGTAGCTACTATTCTGGTAGTCAAACTCCATAGGATGTGAGTTTGACTAAAGAAAACTGAGCACTGAAGAATCAATGCTTTTGAACTGTGGTGTTGGAGAAGACTCTTGAGAGTCCCTTGGACTGCAAGGAGATCCACCCATCCTAAAGGAAATCAGTCCCGAATATTTATTGGAAGAAATGATGCTGAAGCTGAAACTCCAATACTTCGGCCCCCTGATGCGAAGAGCTGACTCACTGGAAAAGACCGTAATGCTGGAAAAGATTGAGGGCAGGAGGAGAAGGGGACAACAGAGAATGAGATGGTTGGATGGCATCACCAACTCAATGGACATGAGTTCGAGTAAATTCCGGGAGTTGGAGATGGACAGGGAGGCCTGGCGTGCTGCAGTCCATAGGGCCGCAGAGAGGCAGACACGACTAAGTCACTGAACTGACCTGTTACCATCAAATAGTAGCTTACTTTTTAATAGGAGAAACTCATTGGCTTACATGAACATCTTTTTTTAAAAATCTGTCAGTGTCAACAAGTGGAAGATCTGAGTTTCTCTTCTGCGTTGGAATTATAATCATCATCCTCCTGAGTCCCAACTGCTTGCTGCTGTTCAGTCACCCAGTCGTGTCCGACTCTCCGCGACCCCGCCGACTGCAGCGCACTAGACCTCCCTGTCCCTCACCATCTCTGGGGGTTTGCCCAAGTTGATGTTCATTGCATCGGTGATCCGTCCAGCCACTGGAGTACCACAACTTTCATTTATCTCAAGGAACAGGTTATAGAAGTCCTATGTTCCTTCTTCTTTTCTCTCTCAATGTTTAACCTCAGGGCCTTTAACTGTTCACTGGGTTTTTTATTAAATACTATGATTAACTTAAGCAAATTTACTTCCCTGGATTGCAGATTAGTCCCTATGTTACCAGAAATAAAGCAACAAGAAGCTTAAACACATGTTGCCACCAAAACTAAGTTGAAGGAATACATAAATAGATGGACAACGGGATGGCTGGCTGGCTGGAAGCATCAAGCCATGTTTTCTTTTATTATTTATGCTAATAAAGAATACACTCCAACTCTACTGAATACACTAACTCTCTTGAATACACTCTAACTCTACTGAAGAGCTTCAGGAGGGCAGGCACCATGTACGTCCGTGTGATTCACAGCTATGTCCCAAGGGACTGGCATGGGCCCAGGCAAAGAGCCAAAAAAATAAAATCTGAATATTTGCTTTTCTAAATATTTACTACAGAAATAGTCACTGAGAAAGATTTCAGAACTACTTTAAAACAAATCCCTTTTAAGCTTTTAAATTTAAAAAGATGATTCACCTGACAAGATCAAAAGCCTCAACAGTTTCCTAACTACAAGAGGCAATTCTTTTGAAAATCCATCCATACAATGAACTTTCCCTCAATCATTCTTGTTCTTTGGGAAAAGTAAAGCCAAAAAGTATCCAAACAAACTACTTTCTTTACCTTTCCATCACTTTTTAAATGACATCAAAGCTAGAGCTCATTTTAAATGTGAACCTGACACCAACTGCTGATGCTGGACTGACTTTCCAAACGTAACTGTTCAAGGAACCACACTTTGCTGGCTAAAAATTATAAAGAAGAGCCAGGTTGGTTCCCCCCACAATATAAAACTCCAAACGATCACTCCAAATGACCACTAAGGACTATATCTACTTCAATAAACTACTAAAATTATGTACTCCTTTAATAAAGAGGGCACCATCCTTCCACTCCATCATACAATGCCAAGTTTCTAAGAGCTAGTAGGTGTTGCTACTTCATACACACTTGTTAAACTAATCCATGAGTAAGTAACTTGGTCTTTTTACTGGCTACATAATTTTCTAATCTAATCTTTTTAAAGGGTCAACTTTTTTTAAGGCTCTTACATGCTGTGTTCAACTCTTACTCCAAATGCACATTCCCCTTATGCAATCATTCAGTCCTTGAGACCAACATCAAAATGTAGTTCACTGTTTCAGTACTCGCCATATATGGCAAAGACTTGCTAATGCCTTCGATGGCTGGGGCCAGGGCGGAGGTGGCAGGGGGGAGACATGTGCAAAACACCACGGCCCCTGCTCTCTGGAAGGGATGAATAAAACAAGCACTAAAAAAACTTTACCAACTGTGATAAACGTGTGAAAGAAAAGGACAGGAAAACATGAGTTATTAAAAAAGAAGAGGTGACTGGGGTGGGGGTCTGCTTTCCCTGACAAGAGTGATAACTGAACTGAAAACGAAAGAGAAAAAGAAGTTAATGAGAAGAAAAGGGATGATGGCTGGCCCAGAAGCAGACATCCAAAGACATGGGTCCCAAGGCATGGAAGACAAGACTGCCTAAGTCAACTGGAGCCAGGTCATCCAGACAGCGGGTCTTGAGTGTGATCTTCATCCTGGAAGTCACAACAAATTACTGAAGAGGTTTTGGGTGTGGGGTGGTGGTAGGTGGGGGAGGGACGGATTTAAGTACTAAGAATTCTTGCTCATCCATTTGCTCAAATCGCTCTTTCATTCCTATTCATTCTATTGAGTTTTATTTCTTGACCTTTCCTATATGCCCACATCCTTTATTTCAAATGTCTATATCTTATTCAGCAAATAGCCTTCTTTCAAGCATATCCCATGCATCCTAAAACCTGTCTTCAAATTCTCCCTTTTGCATAGCTGATTCCAACACTGCTGAGTAACGATGGGCCTTCAGGTCAATTCCTAGGTAAGTTTACCTAGTTCTACTGACATTTTGAACCATACCACAGAACCAATATAGGGAAATTCAAAAAGTGAAATTAGATTGCAAAATATGCTGGGATCCTAATAATTTTACTACCATTGCTGTTTTGGAAAACTTTAATGAAACAATATTTTGTACCACAGAAGTAATGTACCAAAAATAAATGGTTTGATGTAAAGATGAAGTAAAACACACCACTACAGTGACAACTGTTCTTTTTCAAGGGGAAATGATCAAATAAGAACAAATTTTTCAGCAGAAGACAGGAGTCCTACTTATACCAAATAAAGTTAAACTATCAAAGGGTCTTTTAAAAGTAGACAAAATTTTTGACCTTCAAAAAGCACCACTGAATCACATTCCGTTTCACAGACTGCGCTCCCTTTAATGAAAATGCCCGTCTGCCCTAGACTGAGCCCATAACCCACCGTGAGAGCCAACCACACCCCAGCGCATACGGCACGGGCACTGATCCCCGGCTCCAGGGCCACATGTGGCACCCAACAGGCACTCGGTAATAGCTCTATCCACCTCACAAGATAAACGATTTTTAGATGACTGGTCTCCCAATAAGAACATATGCAAAAATAACAGAATAAATGTGGTATTTTTCAGGAAAATACCAAGCTACTCAAAATAAACTGAACACACACGTTTAACTACTCCACACTTCCCAGCCCATGAGCTGGGACACTGCTTCCTCTCCAGGATCACCGCTGCCAACGCTGCCTTCCCCACTGCCGCATTTTGTAGCTCATTTTTAATGGTGCTACATTATTTCTACCTGTCAACAAAGGTCCGTCTAGTCAAAGCTATGGTTTTCCCAGGAGTCATGTATGGATCTGAGACTTGGACCATAAAGAAAGCTGAGTGCCGAAGAATTGATGCTTTTGAACTGTGGTGCTGGAGAAGACTCTTGAGAGTCCCTTGGACTGCAAGGAGATCCAACCAGTCCATTCTGAAGGAGATCAGCCCTGAATATTCATTGGAAGAACTGATGTTGAAGCTGAAACTTCAATACTTTGGCCACCTGATGCGAAGAACTGACTCACTGAAAAGACCTAGTTGTTTGAATTTGCACTTCTTGATGAGAGAATTTGAGCATCTTATGGTGTACTATAAGTCTTACACTTTAACAAAATATTCATTCTTTGATATTCAGTTAAAATTGATTTGTGATGTTTCTGTTTTCTGTTGAATGAAAAATGATGTTCTTATAAATTGTGAATACTTTGATAAATTGTAAAAGGTTGAGTCTTGTTCCTCTTCAACTGAGGATGCTGGGAAAGATTGGTGGGAAAGATTGAAGGCAGGAGAAGGAGACAACAGAGGATAAGGTGGTTGGATGGCATCACCAACTCAATGGACATGAGTTTGGGTAAACTCCAGGAATTAGTGATGGACAGGGAGGCCTGGTGTGCTGCAGTCCACAGGGTCAGAAAGAGTTGGACAGGACCGAGCAAATGAACAACAACATTCAGTTAAAATTGATTTGTGATGTTTCTGTATTCTGTTGAATGAAAAATGATGTTCTTATAAATTGTGAATACTTTGATAAATTGTAAAAGGTTGAGTCTTGTTCCTCTTCAACTGAGGATGCTGGGAAAGATTGGTGGGAAAGATTGAAGGCAGGAGAAGGAGACAACAGAGGATAAGGTGTTGGATGGCATCACCAACTCAATGGACATGAGTTTGGGTAAACTCCAGGAATTAGTGATGGACAGGGAGGCCTGGTGTGCTGCAGTCCACAGGGTCAGAAAGAGTTGGACAGGACCGAGCAAATGAACAACAACAAGTTATTTCCACCTGTCACTAACAGAAGGACTGAATTACAGTAATTCTCTCTTCTGTTCTTCCACTGTTCCTTCAGGACCTTACTAGGAAATATTCTCAACTGTTCCCATCAAGCCAATCATTTGACTCCTCAAGAGCTTTACTATACTGCCACCAAAGTTGAATTCTCTCCTTTCTATCTCCAAAACCTGGAGCCCTGCGTCAGGACTCCCCTGGTGGCTTGGGGCTAAGAGCCCACTACCTGTGAGCAGCCACGGTCTTCTCTGTGCTGGCATGGCCGGGACACGCAGAACTACTTCAGAGCTTAACAGCCGAGGACACCAAACCTTACTCACTTTTGTAGCGACAGCTTCTACCACCACAATTCACGTATCTTACAGAAGACAGGCAAAAGCATCCTCAGTTGAAGAGGAACAAGACTCACCTTTTACAATTTATCAAAGTATTTACAATTTATAAGAACATCATTTTTCATTCAACAGAATACAGAAACATCACAAATCAATTTTAACTGAATATCAAAGAATGAATATTTTGTTAAAGTGTAAGACTTATAGTACACCATAAGATGCTCAAATTCTCTCATCAAGAAGTGCAAATTCAAACAACTAGACTGCACCATTCACTTATTGAATTGACAAAAGATTTAAAACTTGAATAATGCCAGTATTTTTGAGATTTGGGAAACTACACTCAGACACTGCTACTGAAGTATAAATTCGTGCTACTTTTTGGAAGACAGCTGGCAAAACATACTCATATGTACATATACCTGGTGAACAAGCAATTTCTCTTATACATATGTAGCCTCTGGCTAACGCTGACAAAAAATGTTACATGTACAAGGATGTACACTGCAGCATTATTTAAAAATAGCAAAAGTATGGCTTCCCTGGGGGTCTAGTGGTTAAGAATCCGCCTGCCAATGCAGGGGACATGGGTTCAGTCCCTGGGCCAGGAAGATTCCACGTCCCTTGGAGCAACGAAGAGTAGTCCCTGCAACAAGAGAAAGTCTGCAAGCCACAACCAAGACCCAGCGCAGCCAAAGATAAACAAAAAATATTTTTTTTAAACTTCTAAAAATAGGGGGAAAAATTAAATTCTCGCTAATGGAGATTGACTCAATTGTGTTGCATCCATAACATCAAATACTTCTCAACTGTTAAAAAAAAAAATACAGGGAAACTCTACCACCTGACACAGGAGTATTTCCAGGATAGAGCAAGACATTTAAGTTGCAAAACTGCATGCTTAGCAAGACCCCATTTGTTTTTTAAGTACATAGACTGTACACATACACAATGTCACACTTCAAAAAAAAAAAAAAACCAGGATCACACTAAACATAGAGTTTTGTCATGTGGTGATGCTCAGTGGCTAACTCCTTGCAAACCCATGATCTGCAGCGCACCAGGCTTCTTTGTCCTCCACTATCTCCCAAAATTTGCTCAAATCTAAGCCCACTGAGTCAGTGATGCCATCCAACCATCTCATCCTCTGCTGCCCCATGTTTTGTAACACACGTGTATATACGTATATATGTGTTTACATATATACATCTAGAACATTTCTGGTAGGAAAAACTAGCTGTTACTTATGGAGCACAGGCTGGGAGGGCTGGGGGTGGGTGACACCATTCATTCTATAGGGCTGCATCTTTTTTTAAATCATGAAAATAAAAAACTTGCTGATCTTTTTTTTGATCTTTAAAAACTAAAATTCCCCAGGTCAAAACGATACCTTTGAAGTCTGATATAAGACTGCTCAAACAGGAATCCTAAACAGGTGAGAAAGCGCTAAGAGGACACTCTTACTCCAATGACCACGCGCTCAATCAAGTCCAGAGGGCCTCAACAAATTATCTACGGTCCCAAGACCAACCCTGGCGGGCCAGCAAGGGCCAGCCCACACTGCCAGCCTCGGCCACCAGAGAAGCCTCTGAGCACCATGCCAGGGCCGCACCACAAGCAGACACTTCTCAAACAGGCCCGCCATTCTCCCTGGACAAGGGCACTGTGCCCTAACCCTCCCTCCTCTTCCCAAAAGCTCTTTTATTAGTGTGGGTGCTCATCTCCAACGTTTAAAATGACAGCAGCTAATTGATGAAGTGTTAACCTGATAACACATAAAGGCTATTTCCCTAGGAACATTTCCATTTTAAATTAGGGGATCCAGCTCTCGCCTTAATCTACAGTATGAATTCCATGGTGAGAATGGCAAGCGAATCAACTGAAAAGGAAAGGAATGATCTTAGACAAAGCCGCCTGCCTTTGCTCCTTCTGATCATGCCAAAGCCACACCTCCCTTTCATCTACCCTAAAGCACCAACACTAATGATACTTGACTTAAAACCTCAACTTTCCACCTTTAAATATTTATTGGACCAACTCACAGTATTTTTCTAAGAGGCTCAGAAGACAGTGAAGTGAGCCAACCATTCAATAGCAATGAGCTCACACATAAATATCAACATATTTGAATGACAGATCTTCCTATAAAATAAAAAATGCAGTTGTACTCTTCTCCTTCCTCTCTTCTGGGGAAAGAACAAAGAACCAAGAGTCGGGAAAACATGCACTAGCCCTCACCCCCGACCTGCTTACTCCGAGGCACTGGTTAGTCATTTCATTTCTTTGCATCCATTTCCTCCTCTAAGATGAGAAATGAACTATGTCAATGTTTCTCAAAATGTTTCTACTGCATCAGAGACACCTGCAGTCCCAATTAAGAGAGTGGAGTCCAGCGCATCACTCAAACCTTCAGAAAGACAAGTCTGGGGCGGGAGAGTCCCACAACTCTGACAAGCTCTCCTGAAAACTATCTGAGGCTCATGAGTTCCTCAGGTCTCTACTTGACCTAATTATAGGCTAGTTCAAAGGAATCCTAGACCTTCCTCTTCTGTCAAACCCACAGGAAAAAAAGAGCAAGACTTGGACAGTAAATGTTTAAATATCACTATGATCGTTACAACTTCAGTGACCCAAGCACTTACTGAAAACCTGACAAGATCCTGTAATACTGAATCACACTCTCCTAGTACTGCTTGCTGAGGCTATGTACACAAATACACACAAAACAGTCCATGGGACTGCTAAAAGGAAACCCAAAGGCCTGGGCTTCAAATCCTGTTTACGTCTAACAGTTACAGCAATCTAGAATCATGTTTCTATCAGAAAATACCTTCAATAAAATAATGGGATAAGACTCCAAATTCTTTCACTATTATAAGTTTAGTTATGTTAACTCTAATCTGACTACGTATGTATATACTGCATATACTGATAGTCTATTTCAATTTACACACCACAGTTCAAATGATTAATAAGCCAATACGGAATATAAACATTAATTAGTGCAATAAGTTGTCTTTCCAAAGTTCATCTCTGTTAAGTTTCTTCCAAAACATCTGAAAGAGTGACAGGCAATGCTTCATAATCCCCCATTCTCCTATTCATCAGTAAAAACAGATTTTCAGGCAGACAATCAGCCACCCTACTGATGACCACATATCCCAGCCTCCTTTGCAGCTACATGGGGCCACCTGATGAAGTTCCAACAAGTGTGAACAAGTCACTTATCCAATTTCCAGGTTTGTCTTTAAAGAAGGATTGTTCTCTCTCCCATCCTGTTCCTGGATCGTGAATGTGGTGGCAAGCTGTCTTGAACTGCGGGGGCCATGGGGTCCCTTTATACACAGCAAAGCAACAAGAAAGAAGGACCCAAGGTCCCCGTATCCTGGAGCTGCCACATCAGCCTTAGACGACTTACGTGAGAAAGACAGACTCAGCATGCAAGCCACTGTAGTCAGAACAGGGGCCCAATCTTGTGTTCTAACTAATGCATAACATAAAGTTTAAGTTACTAATAAATATTACATAATAGCTACTTACCAACTCAGTAAAGTTGAAACTCTAATTATAAATTCTTGGGTAACCTCACTACTGAAATTATTCTACTGTACCAACTTACATTTATACGGCATTTTACACTTTTGCAAAGCATCTCATTAGAGTATCTCATTTCACATTTTTCAAATCCTGGCAAGGGCAGCTAGGGCTTACGCATGGTCGGCATACAGGATTCTAAAGCTCTGAAGCTACTCTGCCCACCACTGCGCAAGCAAGGAGCGGCGCTCAGGCTTGGGCTTCAGCATACAGGTTGCTCACCATCGCTCTGTGCACACGCATGTCCGTCTACTCCTGCTCTGTGCCCAGCACGGGCGAGACAGGCACCAGGGGTACGGATACTCCTGTCCAGACAGACCTCACAGCTTAAAGGCACAAGGCAGAGACAGACAAAGAATACATGTACATATGCATGCTGCGCAGTACTTAGTCGCTCAGTCGTGTCCGCCTCTTTCTAACACCATGGACTGTAGCCCCCCAGGCTCCTCTGTCCATGGAATTCTCCAGGCAAGGATTCTGTAGCGGGTTGCCATGCCCTCCTCCAGGGGATCTTCCCAACCTAGGGATCAAACCCAGGTCTCCTGCATTGCAGGCAGATTCTTCAGCAACCATGGAAGCCCATACGTATGCATACCTATGAATAACTGTATGGTTACTTTTAGTCACGGCTGTCAAAAAATAGCCATTGGCAAGAACGCATGGCCAAGGAATCGTACCTAGAACCGAGTTTGGGGAAAGTAGCATTTATGTTGAGACCATAAGGGTGGGAAATCAGTGAAGAGAAAGGAGGGAGAAGACAATTAAGAAATGTATGTCTGTTATCTCAGTCTTCACAAGCACCCCATGGTAAGGATCACCAGCCCATCTTACAGATGAAGAAATTGATATTAAGCAAAACCACTGTGCCTTAGGTTCACATTGCCTGTGAGGGGCAGGACTGATTCAGATTCCAGACCTGCCTGACTCTGGTGGCTCTGCCTGGTAGCGCCTCACAGGCCAACACGCTCTCCACAGTTACCATGCTTCCTCAGCCGCTCTCTCTACCTCTGTAATAAGCAGATTTGGAGTAATCTCACATTTGAGCATCTCCTTACCCAAATGCATGTGCTAAAATGCCAACCTTAACCACAAATATCCAGAAAACAAAACAAAAAATCAACTCGTCAGTAAAAAATTTATACAGAGACACAAAGAGAACTATTTAATGAAAAGGGATGTTATTTAAAATAGAATTGATGCTAAAACCAGTTTCATTCCATGTTAAACCAGTTCACTAAGCACCTCTCCGCAAAAGCAACTTAAGCAATTAAATTATAGGGCAATAAAATGAAAAATAACTCAAGAGTATAGATACATTTTAAACTATTATGCATCACACATCAGATATGGGCACATGTCCATCAAACAATAAAAAATTAAAACAAGCAGAAGTTTCACAGTATTACAAACTTTTAAAAGTCACCTTCTAGAAGAGAAGGTGCATAGCTCTGGGAGAAAAATCAATTGCTAAGAAGCCTAAATGGTTCTATATCAGCAAAATGTGTGCCTACAAGGAACCACATTATGTTAGATGTTCAATGTACTGTAAGTTATCTCCAATGAGGAATTCTATCTCACTATGCAACTCTGGAAGAAGGTTTTCAAAGTAAAAGAATAACTTATTTCAAACGTCTGGCTGGTTTATACAATGCTGTGTTTCCAAGTCATTTTGTTTTCATATACCAAAAAATGAAGCTAAGACAAGCAGCCACCAGGTGAGGAGATGAGACTTGTCTGTAATTACCTAATAAGAATCTTAAATTAATTATACTTTAGTCATGTGAAGTCAACATTTCACTTTCACACAACCAATGGTACTTTACAGCTCTAGCTTTACATTATAACACTGATATAAGGCAAGATTTTGAATGATTTCTTTATTTAGAGGCAACTGGGGAGAAATTTTAGGTAATTTAAAATAATTTGATGATTTTCCCAAGTAATTAAACACAAATTATAACCACCCCTCCCCAAAATTCTAATCCCAAACTGTGCCAGCTTTGGGTTATGAATTATCGTAATTTCTCTAACCATGAAAACATTGCCCAGTGGCAAAATAATACATAGTAAGAAGTCTTTTAAAAAGCCTAACCACTGAGTATATGTAAGGTGCTCATACAAAAGTAATCAAGTCACACGTTTCACTTTGGGCAATGTTAGCGTGCTAGTGTCAAGTTTCAGGGGCCCATGTTTGATAGTTGCAAGAAATATCTTTACTTCTAAACAGAAAATACACAGAAGTATCTGGAGGTAAAACCACTAAAAAACTCAACAGAACTAGCGATTGTTAGCTCACAGTTTAAATTACTGATAGGAATACAACAAAATTCTAAGACTAGTAGAATTTTGGGGAGAGAAGAGTCAATCTCTTCATAAAGACTCTGGAAGTTTGGGGGTTCTGTTAACTTCACGTTTAAAGTTTTTTCTCAGGCGGATGAAAGGAGAAACTGCTTGGGTGTGGGGGTAAGAAATGTGAAAGTTCTTTGAAACAAGAGAAAGCAAATGCTAAAGCAAAGAAAATTTGACACACCTCATGACAAACAAGAAAGTCACGAATGAAGTTCCCTCTTCTATTTAGCTAGTTTTTAACAGCATGCATAAGGCAATTCTCTTCTCACTCACAATAAAGTTATTTCCATTCAAATTTTCTCCCCATGACTGTATAGCTGCCAATCATAAACACACACGTGAAAACATCCCTAGCATCCCAAACTTCTAAGCTATTTCTTTTGCTTGTTTTTGTTTTCAGGTAGTACCCAAGATTCCATATAAATTAGCATCTCCTTTCTTTGTATAGTTTCAAAACAAAATGTGTGCCAAAGGTCACACTAGTCATGCATTATAACAAGTTATCTTCAATTTTGCTTTCACAGATAATCATGGGGCTATAAAAACCTATGTAAATTCTTTAAATACCAGTTGCTGCACTTACCACTCCCCACTCCCACATCTCTAAACCATAAACACAAAAACTCCCCATAAATAACACTCAGGGGCAGACATCAGACAATATTTTAGTGGGGGAAAAATTCTAACCCAAGGTTGTGTTTGCTTTTTTTTTTTAATCTACATTCCAAACAAGACACTGCATTACAATAGGATATTTTCATTTATTTTGAATGTTTAGTGACCTTAAAAGGCTGGACTAAATGTCTGAATCCCTAGGACACAGTTATGTATGTGTGTGATGTTTCCAGTAAGTCCCACCAAAATGTCTTTAAAAGAAATTTAAGATCCTAAATTTGAACCTAAATTCCATATTCTGAACCCAAAACAAAGATCTCACTAGATTTCACAGTCCATCTCCCACCCCTATCAATAATCATTCACTTCACTCAATTCTACTCAAATCCTTAATTTTTTTTAGATTTCAAAGGAAAGCCTTCACTTTACAGAAAGAGAAGGGATTCTTCTTTCTAGGAGACTTAATTTCTGAGCTTATGCCTCTTAGGAAGTTTCTATACTCGGTTTTTCAATCTGGTGTAGACACGGACAGAACTCCTTAACTTTTTGGCAAGGTCTGAAGTCTAAATGAATTTGGACAGCCACCATAAACACTATTGCTACTCCAAAGCAAATCCTCCAAAACCAATGGGGTACTTTAAGTGCAAGTCCTAAGTCTATTAAAAATCTTAATACAACCTGAGTAAACTTTTTTCATAACGGTTTCCTTGAAACTATCTTCTTCAGTTTAAAATCTTACCACATGAAATTTTAGTTCTAGTCTCATATTTGTATCAGAAAAAAAAAAATTATCCTTAAAGTAACTAATAAGATGTGGGAAATTTACAGAGCTAAAGGTAACTCCACTGAATTATTTAAACGCCCCCCAAATCAAAGTATTAGGTATATCCATTCTTAAATACTTCGTATATGTAATGGGTAAGGACTCCCAGGGAAAAACTAAGTATCCAAAGATAAAAAAATAACCAAAAATAACTTTGCACAAAACTTTCTTATGACTCATCAATACTTAAGTGATGACTATAATTAAGTGTGAGGAACCAAACGCAGAACAGACTACTTTTTAATTCCTTCCATTCAAAAATTGTCTACACAGTTTTCTTCAGAGTTGGGGGGGATGGGGGGAAGCTAACTAAGTTTCATTTAGAGGGCCTCGCTTCATTCTCTCCTTTCCGCTTCTGCAAACCACGAAAGTTAATTCCATGCCAACACTATAGGTGGATTCAACCCTAAGTCATTACAACCAAATAGCTCCAAAACGTGCCAGTACTTCTGATAACGAGTCATAAGCTCGTGATTAAGAGCCCCGGGTGGCTGGATTCCCGGCTTCAGGAGACCCAGCTGTGTGACCTTGGACGAGTCACCGCTCAGTCTCCCCATCTGTGAAATGGGTAACAGTTTCTACCTGGAGATTGAGAGAGTTATTAATACACGGTCCTAATCTTTTAACTCGGGAGCGAAAACAATGTTATAAAGGGTGTATTTCCTGACAACCTGGGCCGAATTCAATTAACAAATGGCGCTGGCGCTCAAGTACTGCACCTAGATTACCAAGATTCCCATCATCCAGGCGTTTCGGACGACAGACTCAGATTTCTTCAGAGTTGGGGGGATGGGGGGAAGCTAAGTTTCATTTAGAGGGCCTCGCTTCATTCTCTCCTTTCCGCTTCTGCAAACCACGAAAGTTAATTCCATGCCAACACTATAGGTGGATACAACCCTAAGTCATACAACCAAATAGCTCCAAAACGTGCCAGTACTTCTGATAACGAGTCATAAGCTCGTGATTAAGAGCCCCGGGTGGCTGGATTCCCGGCTTCAGGAGACCCAGCTGTGTGACCTTGGACGAGTCACCGCTCAGTCTCCCCATCTGTGAAATGGGTAACAGTTTCTACCTGGAGATTGAGAGAGTTATTAATACACGGTCCTAATCTTTTAACTCGGGAGCGAAAACAATGTTATAAAGGGTGTATTTCCTGACAACCTGGGCCGAATTCAATTAACAAATGGCGCTGGCGCTCAAGTACTGCACCTAGATTACCAAGATTCCCATCATCCAGGCGTTTCGGACGACAGACTCAGCCAAAGTCGTCGGAATCACTCACTACTTCTGCCCCATTTTTAACTATTTCGGACCGGGGAAGGGGGGCGGGGGGAGGCCTTTCCGCCCAGCGTGAAGCTTCTTCAGCCAGCCCCGGCGGATCTAAGTCTATGAATAAAACTCCGGCGAGTTTTGTTGCCTACACCCAGGTCTCGATTATTAATTTACGCATCCGCGGCCCTCCGGCAACCTCCGAGGGCTGTGCTGCGCGGGTCACCAGCCCTCCGATGTCGAGCGGCCGGGCTCTCACGCGCACAACTTCCGAGCAGGCCGAGGGCCCGGGCTCCGCGAGCACGCAGCCCGGAGGGCCGCGCGGGGGGGACCCGGCTCCCCGACCTTCCCCGGCGCCTCGCCCGGCGGCCGGGGGCAGCCCGTCTCCCCTGTAACCCGTGGCATTGTCCTTGCGGAGGGCCGGGGCCGCTGTTCCCACACTGGTGGGGACCGAGAGGAGGGACGAGGGAGGAGCTGGGGAAGAGGATGAGGAGGAAGAGGAGGAGGAGGAAGACACCCTCCTCCCCTGCGCGCGGGCGACCTGGCAAAAGGTCTGGCGCTTTCTCTCGCCCCCAGGCCCCGGCTCCCGGGAGGCCGCGGCCCCGGCACCCCCAGCCCTCCGCAACTTTCCCTCCGCTCGCGCCCGCCTCTCCTCCGG
>SJXQ01010799.1:213396-242578 GCA_006408695.1 Aepyceros melampus | reverse complement strand
GGCCCGGGGTTTTCCGCCCAGTGGGCTCCTCCTCCGGCCCCGCCCTGACGGCCGCGGAGCCTGCGGGTCGCGAGTTCCCCGAGTGCTCCGAGTGTGGAAGTGGAACAAAACTCGAGGCGGGTCGGAGGTGCGGCGCCTGGGACGCCCGGAGAGAGAGCTGCTGCTGCCCGCGTCCCGCTGCTCCCCTCGCGACTCCCCACTGCCCCTGGCCAGGTGAGTGAGGGTTCTCCGGCTTGAGGCGGGCGCCGCGGGCCCGCCGGGAGGCCCCGACTGCCCCGCGCCCCTTCAGCCCGGCCCTGCGGCTTCCTGGTCACGCAGCGTGGGGGTGAAGGCGCGGGTGTCGGGCTGGTCCCGGACGGGCTTCGTCGGCCTTCCTGCCCCCTCTGTCAGCGGCCGGGAGCCCTCCTGGGGTGGGCGGTGCACAGGCGGGGCCCCAGTGGCCGGGGCCGCGTGATTGTGCTGCTCCTCGGGGGTCCGGGGATCGGAGCCTGGGAGCCCGTTAACCTGCGACAAGAAGGCGGCTGGCTGGCTGGGCATGGCGGTGGCCACGACCCCGCTGACCCCGCTGACTTCTGGAGAGTGTGTGTACCCTTCCGGAAAAGGCTTCTGTTGCGGAGACCTAGGAGGGGTGGCTGCCTTCAGGAACTTTCCTCCGGAACTGGAAATTCCTAGGAGCTGCTGCTGTTGGAGTTGATTTATACGGCACTTTATTTGAGAGAACGCGGGATCCACCCCAAGTGCTGCGTTCACCTTCTCTGCCTGTCCCTTCATCTCAGCCTTGAGCTGCAGTTTCAGCGAGGGATTCTTGACTTCTCTTCCCCCTGAAAAAGCTTTAAGAAATGAGTCTGTTGATTAACGGAGAGTTGTGCAGCTCATCAGTTTGAGACTTTGGGGAGCAGAAGCTTAGCTAGACAGTTCCAGCCCAAGCTGGGAGCAGTTTGGCACATTTCTGTCCCTTCCCCTCTAAATCAGCGACCTTTCTTTGGCGATTGGGTATTTTAGGACAGACCCAGGGTATCTTTGGTAGCCAACCATTCTGCCTTCCCTCCTTGCCTTCACTTTGCTCCCCTGCTGCATTGACCTGGACTTGGAGTGACACTTCAAGGGATGAGCCTCTGCCCAACCCCCACAGCAGGAACAAAAGCTTAAGAGGGCAGTGCCAGGCTGAGTCCAGGCAGGGCGTGTTATCTTGCTCATCCCCCAACTGGCTCTCCTTATGTTCCTTCCTTGTTTCAGTCAGTTGCTGGGGATGCCAGGAGAGTTAGCAGGGCTCCTTCGCACAAGGCACTCTCCTTGCCACAAGGTTCTCTCTGACGGGAGAGACTAGGTGAGATTGCAGGGCCCTTTGTTGCCCCAGCATGGGATGCATGCTACCTTGGGCATGCCTTCCAAATCTCGCCTCTTACCAGTCTCTGTGCCTTTGTTTCCTTATCTTTAACATGGGGGTAATAATAATACCTGGAGCTTCCCTGGTGGCTTAGCTGTAAAGAATCTGCCTGCTAGTGCAGGAGATGCAGGTTCTATCCCTGGGTTGGGAAAATCCCCTGGAAAAGGAAATGGCTACCTACTCCAATATTCCTGCCTTGGAAATTCCATGGATGGAGGAGCCTGGCGGGGTCATGAGGTCACAAAGAACCAAACATGACTTAGCGACTAAATGACAACAGCAACAATAATAATACCTTCCTCCCAGGGTTATTGTGAGGATTCAATTAATTAATATACTTAACAACCATACAGCTCAGTCACTGATCTGAATAGGTGGTGACCATACTCCTGTGTCCCAGATAGACGTCAAGCTTACAGCAGGGCCTGACACATTAGTATTCATCTGTAAAAGTCAGTAATAATAATATTTATTACTCCCTTCATGCGCTGAAGGTCAGCCTAGTTGAATTGCTCTCCTTCTGACCCGTTCCTCTGTCTTCGCTCCCCTCCTTCCCCAGTTCTACCTGTTATTCATTGCCCTTCTAGGAGCCATCCAGGTACCTGGAGCAGGAAGGGGCAAGACATGCAGTCAGCCCACACAGCCCTCCTCCACTCCTTTACCATCACTTCTCAGTATTTGTCCTGCAGTAGTGATTGTACAGCTAGCATCTCTCTGCCCTGTCCTCTGTGTCTGGAGGGTGGGTGGTAGTTCTCACTCATCTCTTGGTCTCACAGCATCCAGATAGGACCCTGCCTGATGTTGGTACTCAGCAGATGTTAGCTAAGTGAAGAGGCAGGCCAGGGATATTTGACCTTGGAAGCTGAATTTGGATAGGCCAAAAAAAAAAGAAAAAGTGGGGAGAGTGAGATGGAAGTGAGTTCAGACTGAGAGGTGGGCATAGGAACTGGCAGAGAGGTCAAGAGGAAGTCCCCTTGGACTCCTTTATGTTATCAGGTCAAGGATTGTTGTCAGGGCTTGTCCTGGATTGCGACACCTAGAAGGCCAAGATTGATTAGTGATGCCTTGGCCATGTGATTTGGGGAGGATGGGTAGCTTGGGATGGTAGGAATGAGAATTGAGCCAGAATAGGTGAGTGTGGGATTTTCCTGGGTATTCACTGCAAAAAAAAAAAAAAAAAGCTGGTGTGGGCAGGAGGTGAATGCAGAAACCAAATCTGTGCTGAGTGCTGGATCTTCAGAGAACTGAGGGCCTTTCTGGATCTCACCCTCTTTCCTGCTGTTTCCTCCCTCTTTTCAGCTGCTATCGTTTCTCCCTTAAGCAGTTCCTAGCACTTGCTCCATGGTGGGTACTGAAGGAAGATTCTGTGTGTAAGTGTATTTCACAGTCACAGCAAAGTGAACGGATTCAGGTTTCTCTGGATTTTTCTCAACAGCACCTTTTGAGCCAATGGCCTGTAGAACATGAGGAATCTGAAGGATACCTAGATAGGAAAGGTCTTAGGAGAAAGGAGAAACTGAAATTTCTTTGTTGGGAATATGCATTTTTAAAAGCAGTTGTTGAAATTCAGTGGAGCTTTCTAGTAACGCTGAAACCATACCACAGGAGGCCTACTGACCCTGACCCCGGGACCCCGTGAAATAAAGGTCTGATGTCATGTGATGGTTTGGGAGGATCCTAACAGTGTGGCGTGAATAGTGACTCAAACCACAGCTGACTTTGCTCCTGATGTGAGAAAGTAACAGGTGGGGGCAATGGAGGGGTGAGGAGGCAGAGTTCCCATCTGTGCTGGGTATCCTGGGACAAGCCACATAGCCACACAGGGTCCCAGTGTTCTGGGTAGTAAAATGGTGGTTTGCAGAATCTGGTGAGAAGGTGTTTGCAAAAGGGGCTTGAGATCAGTTAGGGGGTGGCGATGGCAGTGTTGATATCTTATCTTGAGTTGCTTTGAAGAATCTTGAAGCTGGGGTTGGAGTGTGTGAGTGGTAGGTAGCTGACTCCTGGTTCTGTGATCTCTGAGTTCTAGCCTTCCAGGGGCTTATGGTCCTGCAGGTGCCACTGCCTTAGCAGGAAGAAGGGGGAGGAATGACTCCTGAAATTGAGAAGGGAATTCAGGTGCCTGGAGCCTCTTACACCTGTAGCATGGGCAGAGACTGGCTTGGAGGACAGTGAGTGAGGGACGAAGAGAAACTCAGAGCTGATGACAGGGAGGTGGAGGTTAAGCCTGGGGATGGCATCCTTGGGGAAAAGGGTGTGTCTGTGAGGGGGCTGGTGACAGCTGACTGAGCTTGCTGTGTTCACCTAAAAGGTCATGGCTATTTTAGGAAGCTAGTGACAAGGATGTTGCTGTTGAACTCGTGGTGAGGACCCACTGTTTGCCAGCCCTGTACTGTGAGCACAAAAGCACAGGCCACCCCCACCCACCCTAGGTTGTCCCTGGCTGTTTTGTAGTACAGATGTAAAATAATTTATTCAACCTTTCCCTTACTGCTGGGCACGGAGGCTATTGACTGTTTGTATAGTTTGAAACATGTTGGAGTAAATAGTCTGTGCATGCTCAGTTGCTTCGGTTGTGTCCTACTCTTTGCAACCTTATGGACTATAGCCCACTAGGCTCCTCTGTCTGTGGAATTCTTCAGACAAGAATACTGGAGGGGGTTGCCATGCCCTCCTCCAGGGGATCTTCCTGATCCAGAGATCAAACGTGGGTCTCCTGCATTGCAGGCTAATTCTTTACCACTGAGCCACCAGTAGGAATTTTTATAAGGAAGAGTTAACATTTTATAATATTAAGTCTTCCAAATCAACGACAGATTACAGGCCTTGTGATATAAAATGTCTTCATTAGATACTAAGAATAGGATTCTAATTGGATATGCTGGAGGTATATATCTCATAAAATATGTAATTTGGAAATTATTTGTAAATATTAAAAAAATTCTTTTTTGGTCGTTAATTTCAACCTTTATTGTTACTCATTTCTTTTTGCTTATTTCATTGCTCTAGTTTTCATGTCTAAATTGGTTCATTTATTTTTAGTTTTTTTAATTTAAAAATTATGTAGAGCTCAGCATTTTCTGAGTTCCAGTCTAGCCAGTGGGCTTTTATATGAAATGCTCATCTTTCCATTGCTTCCTGGTACTCTGTAGATCAGTTCTGATCCAAGGACTTTTTAGAAGGCAGCATCTTTAATTTCTGAGGAAGTTTTGGGGCAGTCTGATCATATTTTAACGTTGGCTGCTAGTTCTCTTGGCTTCCTCGGTGGCTCAGCTGCCAATGCAGGAGATGCGAGAGATGCATGTTTAATCCCTGGATCGGGAAGATTCCCTGTATGAGATGGCAACCTGCTCTAGTATTCTTCTCTGGAAAATTCCATGGACAGAGTAGTCTGGCGGGCCGCACGCAGCCCATGGGTCGCAGAGTTGACGCAACTGAGCATAGGGACACAGTTCTATTGAGTGAAAGCACTTGGCAGAGTCTCTTGTGGGGCTGCATTAAGATTTTCTTTGTGGTCAGCTACATGATCAGCCTGAAAAGCTTTCATGACACGTGCCTCTGTGGAACGCAGACATCAGATATTTTTGTGATCTTGAGGGTGCCCTCTGCATCCTTGCTTATTGAATCTTTTTTTTTTTTTGATTCAAACTCTACTTACATTTGCTCTGGATTTGTGAATTTGGTGTGCATGTTTGGTGCATACAGCTTTATCAAGCTTATCTTTGTGGATTGTACCTTGTGTCATTTGTTACTTATTCTGTACCTTTGGTCTTAAATTCCATATTATCTATTTTAGGAGCATATATTGTCAATAATCTGGGAGAATTCCTTCTTTGTAGTCCTGAAGTTAGTAATTAAATGCATTTTATAGGACAGTAAGTAAAAGGCTCGGAAATTTGGAAGCAAGCATCAGTCAGGCAGGGGGTAAGTCACATCCTTTAGTTTCCACTCAGGCTTATGCAGAGTAGGTAGTAATCAGGCTGGCTCTGCCTGCTTCTTAGACTCATGATGACTGTGAGCTCCCCCTTCTTGTCTGTCCCAGTGGCCCCCCATGATAGCCAGGTTTTAGGAGGGATGGATAAAAGGAGGTCAGTTCGCAAAACCCAGGGATGGACCTCTGGCTTTGCGGTTGGTTCCTCCCCCATCCCATAGGTCCAAGTAGATGGCTCTCACTCACAGTTATATTTCCTTCCTCATCTACAGCAGCAAAACCGACTCTCTGTTCCCCAAGGGATATGACAAAATAGCACACAAAAATGTCCCAAGACCAAATGTCAGCTCTCAAGGCTTGGGCCCCAAGTTTTACAGTCTTTTCTGTGCTTGTGTTTTAAGTCATGTAAACTATTTCATGGAATTAGAATGGCGTAAGCCTTGTTGTACCATGAAATCCTAGTGAGTAGTTTTCCAAGTCCTGTGTTTCCAGATAAAGGCAAATGGCTGAGAAGAGGCTGGAAAAGATCCTCAGTCTGCAGAGGCAGGGTTACTGGGAAGTTCTCAACATGGTTTTAATATTAATATTTCCACTTCTGGTTTTTCTTAGTGCTGACCTAATATGTCTTTGCCTTAATTTTCAACTTTCTTTTCCTTTTTTTTTTTGTTTTAAAGTGTTTCTCTTGTAATCAGCATGTGACTGGGGTTGAGGGGAGATGGCAGGAGGCAGTGATAATCACAACAAACTGCATTTGGTCATTTCCGTCTTTGTAGAGAATTCAGACTGCTCGCATGCCAGATAGCCTCGATTGTATTTCCTGCGTCTTGTTGTCTGTTTACTATTTATTACACTTGGATGTTGTTTCTTTCCTACTTTCTGCAGTCTTGGTTGAGTTTTTCATCGTTCTTCTTCCTCACCCACCTGTTCCAGGATTCAGGTTTGGCCATGATTTAAGAGGAGGTTCTCTCTCCCTCTGTCTCCAGAAATTGGAGTCCAGAGTTAGTAAGTGCCTGTTTCATGAGGTTGTCCAGGCACCAGACTCCTTAGACACAGTTGCTCCTGGCATGCTTCAGGGCTTTGGTTCTCAAACTTGAGCACATTTATGAATAATCTGGAAGGTTTGTTGACACAGACTCCTGGGCCCCATCCCTAAAGGCTCTGATTTAGGGGTTCTGTGGTGAGGCCCGAGAAATTTCCTTTCTGACGGCACTCAGGTTGTGCTGATGCGGCCAGTCTGGGAACCGTAGTGCTGCTCTGGCTTCCTTACCTGCGTGGCCCAGGACAGCTGACTTCCCGACGGAGTCCTGCCTTGCTGCCAGGGAAGCTTGGAAGCGTAGTCCTAATTTGGGGCTGCCATGTGCCAGGCTGCTGGTAGTGTTTTGTTGTGGAAGCGAGATGGGCAGATGGTTGAGGGGGGACCACCAGAAGTTTCTGGAACACCACCCACTGCTGTCCTGTCTGAAACTACTACTGTGCTTGTCAGTTTTGCCATTTTCTAAGCCAGCCTTCCTCAGGTTGGGAAATAAGAATGGGATCTCATGACAGTGGCAGGCCAGCGGGCAGTGCAGAGGAGGGCAGTGGCTGAGCCGGTGGGCTGCCGACTAAGCAGGCAGGTTGCTGCTGCTGCTTTGCTGAGGCTCTGAGGGTCATCAGTGCTTCCAGGCCATTCCAGTGGTCGGATTTGGCAGCCATGCCTTCTGCGTGTGGAGCCACCTTAGAGGCCCTAGGGATGTGGGGCAGGTGTCCCACCAAGACCCAGCTTTAGGGTAGAGAGTATCTTACTGTGCTTTCTCCTCCTGACTGACCTGCCTCAACTCCAGGTGTAAACACATCAGTAACTTATTTCTGGAAAAGCGTGGGGACAGAGGCCATTTGAACCCTGAACTGAGTTGGGCTGATGGTCAGTGCAGCTCCTGATACCCCAGAGAGATCAAAACAAGTGGCTGCCAGTCCCTGCTCTCTGCTCTTGTTAACTCGTAGGCAAGAACCTGGGGAGAAGCCGTGTCACAGAGGCTTCCCTGGGCAGAGGACACTTTCTCTGTGACTTGATGGCATTGGACTTTATTTGTAGGCAGCAGGGTCACCTTCTCATTCTGTCTTTCCCAGGATAGGCTTCACATTGCCAAGTCCATTCTCCAGCCCAGGAAGGTGGAGTAGAACCCAGCAGAGTGAGTGGAGGGGAGCCAGCCTGGGCCTGGATACATTGGTCTGGAGGTCAAGAAACATGAGTTGAGTCTTTGCCCAGGCAGGCTTTGCTCTCCAGGCCTCGGCTCCCACCTAAGTAAAATAAGCCAGTGGAGTCAAAGGGTCTCCTGAAGGCCCCTTCCAGCTCTGATGTTGTAGGATTCCTGTGTAATCCCAAAGCTAGCACCCTGGGAACTGACTTTATTCCCCAGCGATGTCTTTCTGAGCCTGCTTGCTCACGTTCAGCCCCTCGGTCAGGCCTGGAAACTGGCCGGTGGCTACTCTCCTAGCTTGCTGTACCTGGAATTCCTCCACTTGGGGCCACCCCAGGTGCCAGCCTTCAGGGAGGGGGCAGAGTGGGAGGCACTGCTTGCCTAATGATTGACGTGTGCTCCAGCTATTTTTGATTCATAGGTGTGTGTGTGGGAGAGTTGAATGTCTAAGAGCACCTTCTGTGGGCTTTCCATTCAGTGCTTGGGAAAGGATGGTCTTGGTTTGTGGGGTGCTCCCTGGGGTCCCTTGATCGCTTCTGGGGCTTGATGACCTCATGACCCGCACCTCGCAGGTGAGGCCGTGCCCCGATAGAGTCAGGAATGTTCGGACGCCTCTTACGTCACTCAAGATCTGGCTTTGACGTAGCAGGGAGAGAAAGAATGTTTTAGATGAGTTCTCTCTGCCCCCAGGATTCCTAGAGCCTCCATACCAAAGATGTCATTGGGACAGGTGCCACCAGGGTGTGAAAGAGATACAATCAGGATCCACTGATGTCCTGTCAGGAACCTCGCAGTGCCCTGCCCCTGCTAAGTGGTGAAGGAGGATAGAAGAGGCCTGTCCCACAGCTGCGGACTGACTCTCTCGCTGGGAGGCCTAGAAAAAATAATTCTGGCCCTGGCACACATCAGGTGTGTGATCCTTGCTTGTCAAGAACCATCTCTGAGCCGTAGCTCCCTTGAGATAATACCTATCTTCTAGGACCGTTGTGAAGGTTAATGAGGTGATACATGATGAAGTAATATGTGTTCCTCGAGTAGGAAATGGCAACCCACTCCAGTGTTCTTGCCTGGAGAATCCCATGGACAGAGGAGCCTGGTGGGCTGCAATCTGTAGGGTCTCAGAGAATCAGATATGACTAAAGCGACTTAGGTACTGGAAAGAGGGGAGTATTATTAGAACACTAGAGGATGTAGAAGGAGAAGGCGATGGCACCCCACTCCAGTACTCTTGCCTGGCAAATCCCATGGACACAGGAGCCTGGTAGCTGCAGTCCCTGGAGTCACTAAGGGTCAGACACAACTGAATGACTTCACTTTCACTTTTCACTTTCATGCATTGGAGAAGGAAATGGCAACCCACTCCAGTGTTCTTGCCTGGAGAATCCCAGGGACAGAGGAGCCTGGTGGGCTGCCGTCTATGGGGTCGCGTAGAGTCGGACACGACTGAAGCGACTTAGCAGAGGATATAAGTGCTGGTAAGTTACAGAAAGAGAGGTAATCGTTGTGAGTGGAGAGATCAGGATTTCCTGAAAGAAGAGGCCTCCGTTCTGGCTTAAAGGAAAAGGCAGAATTGACTTAGGTTTAAGGAGGGCAGACAGAGGAGCAAAGGAGACAGGAGGACAGACTAGGTAGAGAGATGACTGAGCAGAAGTTCTGAAGATGGAAAGTGCTGAGGTACTGGCTTGATTGAGCTATGGACATGCATTTCCTGCTTTCTTGCCATCACATGGAGACCTCCGGGGACCTTCCATTTTCTTGCCATGGCACAGCCCAGGGCTGCTTGGCAGGCCTTAGGGTTCCACCTGCACATCAGTCAGGCCCAGCTGAGATCTAAAAGAGCATCTCCTCCTCCAGTGTGATCTGTAGGCTCTGGTGGGGATTTCTTCTCATTTTCCAGCTGAACAAGGCTGGCTGGGGACTCGGTCACCGTTGGAAGAGCAGCCCTTGAGAAGTGCTGTTTGAAGGAGAGGTTTCTGGGGCTTCTAGGCAGGGCGGGGTGCCCCGCTATTTGGAGCTGAAATAGATACTCTCTCAGGTCTTCGAGGGTTGAAGGGACCAGGCCTTTCCAAAGGCACTTGAACAGGCCCCAGGTCTGTAGAAGCCCCGGGGACTCCCTGCTGCCTTTTGATGTGTCGCCATGTCCTCCACCCCTCTCCTCCAGTTTGTTGTGAGAGGATCTGTGACTGACTTGCATATGAAGGTGAGGTGGTTGATCGCATCTTACCTAGCAGGGCCCTGGGTGAACATCTGTGCCTTTCATTACGAATACAGGCGCCTGCGGGGACAGCCCTGGCGGGGACAGTGGGCAACCGAGGCAGGCATCCCTGGATGAACGGGCAGCTGCCACAGCCCTAGCTGTGTGCCGCCACATGGCTCCTGGTGTCCAGGTCTCCTCTTTTTCTATTTAAAACAAGATTTAAGTTAGAGACACTCTGTTGCAGCCCCGGCCCTCTCCTCCCCACAACAAAATTAATGTTTATGAACTACAGAACCTCCGAAGAGCCCCAGGTCTTGGGCAGCACAAGTTGACAACCATGGATCCCTCGCAGGCTCACTCATTCACAGATGAGGGAGAGATGCCCAGGGGAGCCTTGGGTTCACCAGGGCCCATCAGAGAGCAGTGGGTTTCCTAAACACGTATCCTCCCTGCTTCCAAAGAGCCCTTTCCTGATTCTCACCCTTAATCGCCATTCTGCCTGGGAGTGGCTCTTACACACTTGATGAGTGTTTTTCTGTGACTACTTTTTTGTGTTTATCTCTCCAGCTAGAGGAGAAGGCACGGAGAAGGCGATGGCACCTCACTCCAGTGCTCTTGCTGGAAAATCCCATGGACGGAGGAGCCTGGTGGGCTGCAGTCCATGGGTTCGCGAAGAGTCGGACACGACTGAGCAACTTCATTTTCACTTTGATGCATTGGAGAAGGAAATAGCAACCCACTCCAGTATTCTTGCCTAGAGAATCCCGGGGATGGGGGAGCCTGGTGGGCTGCCATCTATGGGGTCGCACTGAGTCGGACACGACTGAAGCGACTTAGCAGCAGCAGCAGCTCCAGCTAGAGGGAAAGCCTGGTGCAGGCCAGAACTCTGTTTTTTAACTCCTGTTCTCAGGGGAGTCTAGCCCCAGCATTGGGTGCCTCTTTGAGCCCAGAGGTAAAATCAGTGTGAAACTAATGAAACTTAGGGCTTCCCTGGTGGCTCAGATGGTAAAGAATCTGCCTGCAGTGCAGGAGACCTGGATTCTATTCCTGGGTAGGGAAGATCCCCTGGAGAAGGGACTGGCTACCCACTCCAGTATCCTTGCCTGGAGAATCCCATGGACAGAGGAGCCTGGTGGGCATACAGTCCTTAGTTGAAGCCTCCCAACCCCCACACCCTAGTCATTTGCGTGTGGTCTCTCCAAGGCTGTGGGAGAGGCCCTGGCAGTGAATTTACTACATCATGTGGTTTTGTAGAATTTGCAAAAAAAAAAAAAAAAAAAGCGTTCTGTTTCTGACATCTTAAAAAGGGCTCCTAAAATTATATAGGCTTCAGGCTCCATTAAACCTGAGCCTCCCCAGCTAGAGATGCTGTGAAAAATCAGCACTGGTTGCAGTCCTGCCTTTGGACAGTGGGCCCCTGGCTTGGAGGCAGGAGTGGAAGGGTCCTGAACCAGCCCCGGGAGGATCTTGCTGTGTCCCCTTGCCCTGTCACTTCCCCTCTCTGGTTGTCAGTTTCTCCATTTGTGAAATAGCCAAGGTGGGGTGGGCAGGAATGAACTGAGTCATCTCTAGGTTGAATGACCTCTGGTATTCCAGTTGCTTGGTCCTGGCTGGTTGGGTGTGTTCACCTACCCCACCCACCCAAGCATCACACTGCCCGCATTTTCCCTCCCAGGAGCATTTGCATGGCCGGCTGGGTGTGTCTGGCTGGCCGTACAGAACCTGCTCACAAGCCCCAGGTCTCACCATGGTGACTGTGTTGACTGATAATACAAGCAAGCAAAGCTTTATTGAGGGAGCTCTTATTCCCAGACATGTAGGAGACGCATACACCTGGGCCTTCCCTTCTTAGTGGAATGGCTTTTCCTATGGTCTTGGGGGTTTGTTGCTGCTTCTGCTGAGTGAGTTCAAACTGTGCACTGATCTCTTATACAAAAGGAGCCTTTTCAAAGAACACACCATGGAAAGATCTGGAGGGAAGGAGAGAAGCAGTGGTCTCTGTAGAACTTGCTTTCTATTTCTGCTGTAGCAAAATATCCATATTTAGGGGCTTAATACCACACTGCCCTTTTTTTTTTTTTTTAATGACCATTTTTAGGTGTCTTGTGGTATTAAGTTGTTTTTGTTCAGTGACTAAGTCATGTCTGACTCTCTGTGACTCTTTCATAGACCCCATAGACTGCAGCACACCGGGCTTCTCTGTCCTCCACTATTTCCTGAGTTTGCTCAAATTCATCTCCACTGAGTTGGTGATGCCACCCAACTATCTCATCCTCTCTCATAACCTTTTCCTTCTGCCTTCAGTCTTTCCCAGCATCAGAGTCTTTTCCAGTGAGTTGGCTCTTTGCATTAGGTGGCTGAAGTATTGGAGCTTCAGCCACAGTCCTTCCAATGAATATTCAGGGTGATTTCCTTTAGGGTTGACTGGTTTAATTTCCTTGCAGTGCAAGGGACTCTCAAGAGTCTTTTCCAGCACCACAGTTGGAAAGTGTTACTGTACAACCATCACCACCATCCGTCTCCAAAACTGTTCATCTTCCCAACCAACTCTCTCCCCATTAAACATTATCCCCCAACCCAGTCTCCCCTCAGCTCCTGGCATCACTGTTTCACTTTGTCTCTGAGTCAGACTGCTCTGCTTACCTCGCTTAAGTGGCACATCGCACGCAGTCCCTTCAGCGTGTCCAGCCCTGTGACCCGGTGGACTGTAGCCTGCCAGGCTTCTCTGCCTGTGGGATATCCCAGGCAAGATACTGGAGTGGTTGCCATTTCCTTCTCTGGGGGTCTTCCCAACCCAGGGATTGAACCTGTGTCTCTTGCGTCTCCTGCATCGGCAGGTGGAGTTTTTACCACTGGGGCCACCTGGGAAGCCCCCTCACGTAAGCAGAATCGTAGAATATCTTTTGTGACTGGTTTATTTCATTCAGCATAATAACCTCAAGATTCGTCCATATTCTAGCATGTGTCAGAATTTCCTTCCTTTTTAAGGCGAAATGCTGTTTTGTTATGTACACACCACGTTTGTTTATCCTTTCATCTGTTGATGGACGTTTGGGTTATTTCCACGTTTTGACTGTTGTGAATAACAACTGCTGTGAACATGGGAACGTTGGTGGACAGTGCTTTCAGTTCTTTTGGGTACGTTTACAGAAATGGAATCGCTAGGTCATACGTATAATTTTTTGAGGAGCTGCCCTACTGTTTGCCGCTGCGACCACACCATTTTCGCACACAACCTTTGTGTTGTAGTTTGTCTCACGGGTCTCCTGGTGTTTGTTGGCAGGATTACATCTTTTCTGGAAGTTCTGGAGGAGAATCTGCGTTCTTGTCTTTTCCAGCTTCTCGAGGCCATCTGCATCCTTTGACTTCTGGCACCCTTCCTGTGAGGATGGACTCCCTCTCAAGCTTCTTATTTCTTTTCATCATTTTTCTCCTTATCCTTTCTTTTCATCCTTACCATAGCTAGGAAAGGACTCACAGGCCCGCCTGGATAATCTAGGATATGTTCCCCATCTCAAGGTTAGTAGCCTATCTGCAGACCCCTTTGTCGTTTAGGGCAGCGTAGTCACAACGTTTGGGGGGTCAGGATGCTGACTCTCTGTTGGCGATATTTTTGACAGACCTAATCCAGAAACTTCATGGTGCCTTGATCCTAGGCTTTCTTTCCCTTCCAGCCTTGTCTTGAACCATCTGTGACCGTAACGATTGGCTAAGTACTCCCCTCGCTGTGTGGGCTGGACACCTAGTAGACACTATGTACGTTTGGATGTCTGTTCAGGATCTTTGATGACCCTTTCCCTGCCTCTCCAAACTTCAGAGCCTGTCCTCTTTGGCCACTTGGAAGGGTACAACCCAGGTTGAACTGGTGGCAGAGCACAGAAAACGGTCCCTATTTTACAAAACTCTTCCCTGTTCTTACTTCATTCAGTCCTCACAGTAACACCAGAGTCGGTCGGCAGGTCATATTTCTGCAGATAGCGTAGAAATTCAGAGAAGTTAAGTTGTTCTGAAAATCTCACACAGCGTATGGTGAAGTTAGGACCTAGACCCTAGCTACCAAGCTAATGCTTCTTAGGGAGTAAGATTAACTGAGCACCTGCTGTATGCTAATAAGTACATGATGGGTAGCTCTATATGCATGTATCAGTGCATCAGACCCTCATGGCCACATAGTAGGATGAATGTGCCTTCCCCAGTTTTAAGGAGAAAGGCTCAGAAAGGTCAAGCCACATGGCCAAGCTCACGCAGCCAGCAAGTCTTAGAACTAATGTCATTGGACCGTGTTTTCAGCCCGGTTGCCCAGCAGCCGTGTTAGAAGATGGTATCAGGGCTGTGTGGACCATGAGTAAAGTTCATATGACAGCGCTGCGGAGTCCCTTATGGCTGTCCTGTGATGTCGGTGGCTCGATAGGGGAGTGTGGGTTGTGCACAGATGGAAGAGAGAGTAATGGAGGTGGTAGAAGAATCTGCGGAGGACGAGACCCAGTGTTGGTGATGCTTAGGTTGCATGACCTGCACGAGCTGCTCAGCCTCCCTTACCCCACCCAGACCAAGGAGGGATTCAGAGAAGGAACTCCCCAAGTTCCCTTCCAGCTGAGCTGCTGATGGTTTTGTTGTGCAGACAGTGCCCTCCACAGAGCTTGGAGGGTGCACCCCTGTGGGCCCAGGTGGTTCTAGAGGAACAACTCTTGGGTTGGACTTTGCAGGAAATGGAGGGCCTTGAGAGCTAAGTCGGGGACAGTAAGGAGGCTTTCTTTACTCTCGGAGTTGTGCTTGATTTAATCAGCTGATCCTGAGGAGCCCATTCTGATCAGGCGGTGTAATTGCAAGCAGCTTCCGCATGCGGAAGTGGTGAACTTGACAGATACAGGCCTGCCTCCCCAGCCCCAGAGGCACTTAGAAACAAACCTCCGTTTCCCTTTGGGGGAGGGGGTATTTCCTAATAAGGTCCTAGCCACACCTTGGACTTAAGTTGGTGGGGGTAGGGGGGATTTTCTGTCACTGCCTTTGTGACAGAAATTTGTGTCCGTCAGAAGAACCTTGGTGACTCCAGGGACCTCAGCCTGATCTCCCGTCACAGCCTGGTTGTCTGCCAGATATTGACACCATATCTGGATTCACCTGCTTCCTCTGTGGCCACTTTTCACTCCTCAGAAGTCCTGAATCAGGGTTGGCATGTGACTGAGTGTTGACACCTGCAGAAGCCTGTTTAGTGTGGGCATCTGTCAAAGGCGGCCCTTTCCATGAACTGAAGAGACCCAGGTGGGCCAGGGCTGTGCTGTGCAGAGGGTGGCAGAGAGGCCGCCTGCGAATCTGTGTCTGCCTGCGGGTGCCTTTCCGAGGAGGCGTCCGCTCCTGCCTCGCTCCCTCATTCTCAGTTCCTAGGACACGGTCTGGAAAGGTCTTCTTAGCCAAGAGCAGAAAAAATGGTTTCTGTCAGGGCCGAGGCCAGAGTGGGCATACAGGCAGCAGCTCCTAGGTACTGGTAGGGCTGAAGCTTTGTGCAGACTGAGGCTCTGCTTCTGCCAGTCACCCCTCCCGGGGCAGGTTTCTTCCTAAGGTCTTTCCAGAGGTGCTTCCTCCTCCATCACCCCCACCCCGGCCCCTGTGTGCCTGCATGCGAGCGTGCTCAGTTGGCTCAGTCGTGTCCGGCTCTTTGCAGCCCTTGGACTGAAGCCCGCCAGGTTCCTTTGTCTGTGGGATTCTCCTGGCAGGAATACTGGAGTGTGTTGCCGTGCCCTCCTCCAGGGGCTCTTGCTGACCCAGGGATCGAACCTGCCTCTTTTATGTCTCCTGCATTGGCAGATGAGTTCTTTACCACTAGCATCACCTGGGAAACTCCACGCCCCTCACCCCCAGCTTTTCTCATGGAGTTTGGACCAAGCCCTGGGCACCCCGGCCTACAGCGGGGATAGAAAGAAAACATTGCCAGTTTCCTGTTGGTTTCTTAGGGAGATTGGAAAATCCAGTACAGCCATCCCCACCCAGGGTCTGCTGCTAGGGGCTGGGCTTGGCGTGGAGAAGGAACCAGCAGACTTTACTCTCCGTGCCGCCGCACCCCCGCCCTCGCCCCCGCCCTCTGCCCTTCACACTGTCCAGACTCTCCAAGCTCTTGTGTCCCGCCGCATGCCCTCCCTGCCCGCACATCTCTCATCCTGAGTGTTGTCAGGTGGTCTGGGGTCCTCTGGGAGCCTCTAATCTAACCTGCTATTTTAGGGAAACTGATACAGTGAGAGGTTAGATGACATATAGGGCTTTCCTGGTAACTCAGCTGGTAAAGAATCCACCTGCTGCAAAACGAATACAGTATTGTAAAGCAAAACAAACTAAAAAAATAAAAATTAAAAAAAAAAAAAAGAATCCACCTGCCATGCAGGAGACCTGGGTTAGATCCCTGGGTTGGAAAGATCTGGAGAAGGGAATGGCTACCCACACCAGTATTCTGGCCTGGAGAATTCCATGGACTCTAGGGGGTCGCAAAGAGTCGGACACGCTGAGTGGCTAGAGCTTTTTGGGGGCTTCCGTGGCGGCTCAGCTGGTCAAGAATCTGCCTGGAATGCAGGAGACCTGCTTGTTTCCTGGGTCGGGTAGACCACCCACTCCAGTGTTCTTGGGCTTCCATGGCGGCTCAGCTGGTAAAGAATCCACCTGCAATGCAGGGGACCTGGGTTCAATCCCTGGCTTGGGAAGACCCTCTGGAGAACGGCTACACACTCCAGTATTCTGGCCTGGAGAAATCCATGGGGTCTGTATAGTCCATGGGGTCGCAAAGAGTCAGACACGACTGAGCAACTTTCACGATGATATAATGAGAACATATTTGATATTAAACTGTTATTATCTGCATTTTACAGATGTGGAAAAGTGAGGCCCAGAGTATTAAATAACCTCCCCAAGACCACACATCCCAGTGCAGCAGAACTGGGATTTGACCTTGGACATCAGAGTTCATGTTCTTCCCACTACCCTAGACTGCCTTTAGTGAAATGCCTGAGATCACAGTTAAACCTAGTGTCCTGCTTCCTAGTTCTATTCTGTTTCATCAACCAGTGTTTTTAAAGTTTCAGTCTTTGAAATAGTAGTTTCTGGGGCTGGTGGGCCCTGGGGGAAGTGCACTGTAGGGGTGAAATCCTGAACTTTGGGGCTCGGCTGCCTGGGTTTGAATCCTGGCTCTTCATTTACTAGCCGTGACCTTGGGCAAGCTGTGTAATCTCTCCATACCTCAGTTTCCTTATCTCTGATACAGAGATCATGATCTTAGTGTTATATGTCTTAGGGAGTTGTTGCAAAGTTCAGTTTCATGTATAGCACTTAACAGAGGGCCTAGTACATAATGAGTATTTGATAAATGTTAACTATTACTGTTGTCTAGTAAGTTTGGGAAATTGAGGGGTAAAGTTAACCAGGCACCTGTTAGAGGACTTCTCAGAGTCTTTAATCCGCTATCAAAAATTAGCACTTTCCTGGAAGAGGATGTAGTAGGCAGCAGTTTTCAAAGTTTTTGGACAGCTAGCCCTTTTTTTAAGTGGGTACCTGGTAAATTCCCACTCGTGAGACGTAAGTTGGTGTCAGCGGACGCAGTTGAGGGAGCACTGAGCTCTGTGTCTTGCTGCCTGTTTCTGCTTGGCTGGGCTGAGCTGGAAATGGACCAGGCTAGATCTGAGTGCCTGTGTGGCAGAGCTTGGCTATACCAGGCGTCGCTCCCCTCCTCCCTCTAGGTATGGGTAGAGGCCTGTGGTGTGAGCTGAGGCACCTGAGGGTTTCTGGAACCTCCTGGCCATGAGGACTGACCTTGGCTGACCCCAGTTCAAAGCAGTTACTGCACTGTCTTCCTTTTGCCCTTGGAGGAGAGAGAGGTCTTAAAATAGGTGATCAATGGCAAGACCGATTGGGACCACCAAACAAACCAGCCCAGCCCAGGTTGCAGTGGTCCCAGGTTTTGCAACACAGCCCTGTTTCAGGAAGGTAGGGAGGCTCTGCTCTCTCTCAGGAAGGTGGAGTTCCACCTTGGACCCTCTCCCCAAGTGTTGGTGACTTGAGTAAGCTGGGTCCCTGGCATATTTTAGCTACAAAACCAAGGTGGTTGGAAACTGCAAGTTCCTTTCCAGTACAGATATTTGGGGAGTCTCTAAGTCTAGGATTGGGGTGAAAACCTGAAGAGGTGTCGCCTTCAGAAATTGTAAAGTTCACCTAGGAAGAGCCCTGAGAGGTGAAGCCACCTGTCACAGCCAAGGTCTGCAGGTGAGGGCCTAGCTCCAGGTCGCTGGCTGGGGCCCTTTTCCATGTGAGGTTCTTTGAACTGAACTACCTTAAATAGTCTTGCTTTGGGCCCCATTTGCACAGCTGTGTGTGGTGGTCAGGAGCTGCTCAGACCAGCTCAGGGCTGGCTAACTGTTCATCTTCCCAACAGCCAGGTACAGGAAGTGGGCCAGGGAGGCATGTGGTTGACTAATTACACCAGAGCCTGCCCAAACCTCGCTTTGAACTGGAGCAAGAGTCTGTCGACAAATTTCTTTCTTTTTTAAAAATTCTACATCCTCTATATATGAACATATAAAAACTATATATACACATATATGTATTCACATTTGGTGTGTATGTGTGTGTGAAAGTGTGTTTTGTCTTGAATTTTACTTTGGAGACTGCTCAGTGGTAACCTTTGGTTAGGGGATTAGAGGGGAGAGTGAATTTTGCTTTTCCCTTTGTGCCTTTCTGTTCTGTTTGAATTTCCATACAGTGTGTTTATGTTTGTTTTACTGCTTTTTAATAATCATTTGCTTATTTACGGCTGTGCTGGGTCTTTGCTGCTGCACGGACTCTTCTCTAGCTTCGGCAAATGGAGGCTGCCCTCTAGTTGCGGTGCGTGGGCTCCTCATTGCGGTGGGCTCTAGAGTGTGCAGGCTTCAGTAGTTGAGACACATGGGCTCAGTGGTTGCAGTTTCTGGGCTCTAGGGCGCAGGCTCAATAGCTGTAGCACTCAGGCTGAGTTGTTCCACGGCACGTGGGATCTTCCCGGATCAGGGACCCAACCCATGGCTTCTGCATTGGCAGGATTCTTTACCGCTGAGCCATGAGGGAAGCCCTATTTTTAATTTTTAAATGCAATTTAGTTTATAGAGCAGCTTTAGGCTCACAGCATCAGCTCGCCCACTATCAGTGTCTCATATCAGAGTTAGAGTTGATGACCCTGTATTGACATACCATTATCGCCCAAAGTCCATGGTTTATTGGTAGCATTCACTCTTAGTGTTGTACATCCTGTGAGTTTTGACTAATATATCCATTGTTTCAATATCATACAGAATAGCTTCTCTGTCTTAAAATTTGGTGCTCTGCCTGTTCATGCCTTCCTTTCACTAACTCCTGGTAATCACTGATTTTTTAACTTCTCCATAGTTTTACCTCTTTCAGAATAACATATGGTTGGAATTGTGCAGGACATAACCATTTCAGGCTGGCTTTCTGTCTCTTAGTAATATGCATTTAAGGTTCCTCCTTGTCTCTTCATGGCTTGATAGCTCGTTTCTTTTACTGCTGAATAATATTCCATGGTCTGGATTCCCACAGCTTATCCATTCACCTTCTGAAGGCATTTTGGTTGCTTCCAAGTTTTGGCCGTCATGAAGAAAGCAGCTGTGAATATCCATGTGCAGGTTTTTGTGTGCACATAGATTCTCAGCACCTTTGGGTAAACACCGTGGAGTGCTATTGCTAGATCCTAAGCTGAGAGTACGTTTAGGGTGTAAGAAACTGCCCTACTGCCTTCCAAAGTGGCTGTACCATTTTGCATTTCCAGCAGCAGTGAATGAGTTTCTGTTGCTTCACACCCTCGTCAGCATTTGGTGTCATCGGTGTTTTGCATTTCAGTTCAGTTCAGTCATGTCCGACTCCCTGCGACCCCATGAATCGCAGTACGCCTGGCCTCCCTGTCCATCACCAACTCCCGGAGTTCACTCAGACTCACGTCCATTGAGTCCATGATGCCATCCAGCCATCTCATCCTCGGTCGTCACTTTCTCCTCCTGCCCCCGATCCCTCCCAGCATCAGGGTCTTTTCCAATGAGTCAACTCTTTGCATAAGGTGGCCAAAGTACTGGAGCTTCAGTTTTAGCATCATTCCTTCCAAAGAAATCCCAGGGTTGATCTCCCTCAGAATGGACTGGTTGGATCTCCTTGCAGTCCAAAGGACTCTCAAGAGTCTCCTCCAACACCACAGTTCAAAAGCATCAATTCTTCTGCGCTCAGCCTTCTTCACAGTCCAACTCTCACATCCATACCTGACCACAGGAAAAACCATAGCCTTGACTAGACGGACCTTTGTTGGCAAAGTAATGTCTCTGCTTTTGAATATACTATCTAGGTTGGTCATAACTTTTCTTCCAAGGAGTAAGCACCTTTTAATTTCATGGCTGCAGTCACCATCTGCAGTGATTTTGGAGCCCAAAAAAACAAAGTCTGACACTGTTTCTACTGTTTCCCCATCTATTTCCCATGAAGTGATGGGGCCAGATGCCATGATCTTCGTTTTCTGAATGTTGAGCTTTAAGCCAACTTTTTCACTCTCCTCTCTCACTTTCAACAAGAGGCTTTTTAGCTCCTCTTCACTTTCTGCCATAAGGGTGGTGTCATCTGCATATCTGAGGTTATTGATATTTCTCCCAGCAATCTTGATTCCAGCATGTGTTTCTTCCAGTCCAGCGTTTCTCATGATGTACTCTGCATATAAGTTAAATAAGCAGGGTGACAATATACAGCCTTGACGTACTCCTTTTCCTATTTGGAACCAGTCTGTTGTTCCATGTCCAGTTCTAACTGTTGCTTCCTGACCTGCATACAGATTTCTCAAGAGGCAGGTCAGGTGGTCTGGTATTCCCATCTCTTTCAGAATTTTCCACAGTTTATTGTGATCCACACAGTCAAAGGCTTTGGCATAGTCAATAAAGCAGAAATAGATGTTTTTCTGGAACTCTTCTTGCTTTTTCCATGATCCAGCGGATGTTGGCAATTTGATCTCTGGTTCCTCTGCCTTTTCTAAAACCAGCTTGAACATCAAGTTTTGCATTTAGGCCATTCTAATAGGTGTATGGTAGTATTTCATTGTTATTTTAATTTGCAATTCCCTAAGGCTGTATGTTGTTGAGCATCTTTTCCTTTGTTTTTTTTTTTTTGCCATGTGTATCTGTTTTTGGAGACAGTATCTGTTTAGATCTTTTGCCCATTTTTTAACTGAGTTCTTACTTTTTAAAAAATAATTGAAGTATAGTTGATTTCCAGTGTTGTGTTAGTTTCAGATATACATCTGTTGAGTTTTTAAGAATTGTTTTTATATTTGGGATAACAGTCCTTTATCAAATGTGTCTTTTTAAATGTTTCCTCCCATTCTGTAGTTTGTCTTCTCTTCCTTTGATTTTTAAAAAAGAAACCAGCAGGGATCATCTGAACTGTATGGTGTAAGCTCTACATTTAAATTTTTGCATAAAAACAGATTGAAGATTTAATATTAATGAACTAACAGACAAATAGATACTGTAGCCCCCAGACTGGGAAGGGGTCATCCCAACAAAGCATGCACTCTTGTCCAGGCCCTCTTGGTTTGCTGCTGGGCATTGGGTGGGAGGTCTCACAGCATGTGACTTCTGGCCCAGGAAGAGCTCCAGGTTTCTGCCTCCTCTGAGTGTCAGCCTGCTGCAACCCTGGCTGTCTGGGGAGGATACTGCGTGATCCTTGTGCCAGGCATGCCTGGCCCTGCCACCATCCTTTTTCCTCCACGTTACTGGAAGTCAGGCAGGACACGAGAATATGTGCAGAGAGCATAGCCAGCCTAACATATATCTCCATCTCCCACTCCTGAGGTGGGGAAATGACAAAACTCTCCGTTATGGGGGGCGGGGGCTAGGTCAGGGTAGTGAGGTACCTCTTGTTCTGGGTTATTTTGCCTCTTCTCCCAATACAGTGTTTCTAGATTGCTGTGTTTGAGGACTCTGGGTGCCTACTCTTGTGGAATCCTTGAAATGTAGTGGTATTCTTGTGTACATGTACACAGTTTTAGGGAACAAGCCACTTTGTAAGCCCCGAGAAGGCCCCTGTCTACCTGCTGTCTGCTTTCAACATTCACCAAGTAAGCCAAGGCTTGGTCTCAAGGGACCCTGGGAGGCTCAGATCTTGGTGTTTATCCTCAGAGTTTACTTACTGCTGGGAATAAAGACTAGATAGAATAAGCTAGAAGGTGTCCAAGTACCTTAAAGGAAAAAGCGTTTCCTAGATGGTGGAGTGCAGAATCAATTACATCAGAATCCCTGGAGATGGGGATAGGGTGCTTGTTATATTTCACATTCCCTGGACCGTCCCAGACTGAAGTGCCCAGAATGATTGGGGCCAAGGCCCGGGCACTTTTATTTTTAGCAAGCTGTCCAGGTGATTCTCACGCATGAGGAAGCAGTGCCGCGGAAACTGGTCTAGAGTCGAGCAGCATCAGCATTTTGGGGCCAGTTCCCAAACCCACCCTGGAGAGACTGTGGGGCCAGGACCCGACAGTCTGGGTTAAAACAAGTCCAGCAGGTGATTGTTTTGCAGCCTGAAGCATGAGAAGCCCTAGTTTAGCCAGAGAGGGCCACGGCTGGATGAAACTGGGTGCAGAGCTGCGGGTAGATGGTCCCAGTGAGGAGGGAAGGGAAGGGTGGTATTTGTGCAGCATCTTGAGAGGCAGTACTTGAGGCTGAAAGTTCCCCAGAGGCTGGTGTCTAGGAACTGGATTAAGTCCCGGAAGACGCCAGCTGCCTGCGGCACCTGGAGGCCCTCTCCAGTGAGTCCCAAGACAGAGTGCCCTGATGAGAGCTGGCACAGAACAGGGATGTGCCTGGCCTGTCAGAATCCCGGCCTGTCCACTATGTGAAGCATCCCACTCAGGCACCTTTCTTCTTTGTTAAAGGGCAGAAGTAGGAGGAAGGCATTGGTCAGCATGGAAGGTGTGATGTTTGTAGTTCCTAAGAGAAAGCAGATCTGCAGGACTGTAATCACTGTATTACCTTCTGTTGTGCAGAATGAGGGTTGGACAGAGTGGAGGGAAAGGTGAGGGTCCCCCCCACCCCCGCCGCCACTATGCGCTGCCCAAACTCCCCTCTGAGCCGCATCTAGTACCCCGGGTGTGAGACTAACTTTGCCAAGGGTAGTGGACCCTGCTAGTGGCCTCATGAGAAAAAGTGGAGGCCAGAGTATGTAAAGACTGGGCCATAAGCAAATTTCCTAATTTTCACAAAAAGAGGGGGGCTTCCCTGGTGGCTCAGTAGTAAAGAATCCACCTGCCAGTCAAGAGACATGGGTTGAATCCCTAATCCTGGAGGATCCACATGCCGTGGAGCAACAAAGCCAGTGCGCCGCAGCTATTGACCCTGTGCTCGAGAGCCTGGAAGCTGCTGACTGCCAGGCCCACGTGCACAGCTGCTGAAGCCCGTGCGCCCTGGAGCCCATGCTCCACAAGAAGCCAGTGCACCAAGAAGTCCAGTCACTGCAGGGGAGAGTAGCTTCCTCTTGCCACGACGAGAAAAGCCTGCGCAGCAACAAAGGCCCAACACAACCAAAAATAAACAAGTGAGATTATTTTTAAAAGGTGAGGGGAAGACTGTGGATGTTGGGAGTCTAAGAGTTGCCTGCTGATCCCGGGCTCTCCTAGGACCTGTCCTCGCTGGGAAGGGGCGAGTCAGGGCACTGGGAGTGAGGATCAGGCCTCCGCAGGTCGGCCCAGGCTCTCTGGCTGCCTTTGCTTTTCTCCTGGAGATTCCCAGACAGATAAGCTGGAGCGCTCTAGGCGGACGGGGGATGGGGAGAGGTGTGTTAGAATCCTCATTTGATGGAGGCCCTCTTCCTACTGTGGTGAACTAGATGAGGAAACGGGTGTTGATCCGGCTGTGGTAGAGTTAGGTGGTCCAATAACTGATTGAGTGGTCCTGAGTGGGGAGAAGTTGGTACAACAGTGTAGGAGTGCCCTTTCAGTGTCACTCTCTGGGAAGAACGCAAATGCTGTGTTTTCCCAACCAATGATGAATATGAAAGAAAGCTGAGAGAGAGTGCTAAGATGCTTGATACTGGCCTGTGTTGCAAGAGATCTTGTAGGCTGGAGCAACGGGTAGAATGGAGGGGGAAATTTACCGGTAATCAGCACCCTGTCTCCGTTGTCTAGAACATGCAAGCATTACCAGTCCAGCGAGCCTGGGGAGCTGCTGCCGTGGGCTCTCCACACCACACCTGGAGCCTTTGCTTCCTGGGGGAGCTCTGCGAAGGAGAAGGGTGTGGGCAACAGACGAGGAACTGCTTCAGTCAGGAAATGACGGGAAGATGATGAGGCTGTTCTTTCAGAAGAGGGGAAGACGGAGGTGGGCTTTTGAGGAGAGAGGAAGCCAGGGGGCGCGGGAGGAAGGACTGTTCTTTGGGTGTGGGATGAGACCTGGCCTGTGGGACCCTCCAGGGCAGAGCTCATTGTCTGGGAGCTCGGGGAATGAGCATCATCGCCCTGTGAGTGGCTGAGGCTGGCCTGCGGCCCGGCCCCAGGCGGGAACCCTAGCAGTCCCTCCAGGTCCAAGTTCCGTAGTGTATTTATGTAATAATCCTAACCCCAGGCTCAGAGCGGGGCTGCTTTGCGCTGAATGGACCCTGTGTGAGTTATTCGAATCTTGGAGGAACAGCCACAACCTCAAGTGAGCTCAGAAAGCCCTACCTGAATTGAGTCTTTTTCAAAGTTGTTTTTTTAATAGGCACACATGCGTGTGGCAAGAAATGCAAATATAAACAGTGAATTTCACTTCTATTCCAGTTTTCCCCTCCAGAGGCAATCAGTGTTACCCAGTTCCTTGTTTAACATTCCAGGGATTGTAGGGTGTGTGTGTTTGTGTGTTCAGCGCTAAATTTGTACATTTTCTTATTTTTAAGTCAGCATACACACAGCACTACACCTTGGTTAACAATGGTGATCATTTCAAATCGCCACTCACAGAGCTGGCTAATTCTAAAGTGTATAATATAATATATAGATATATGAATGCAATATACAGAGTATCCCTTGTTTGGATCCGTTGTGATTTATTTAACCGGCCTCTTGCAGGTGGTGTTTAGGGATTCCTTCTTGTTGTAGTAGTAAATGTCACAGTTAAGTGCATCTGGGAAATAGATTTGCAGAAGTACAGCTTCTGAGTCAAAGACCGTGTCATTTTTTATTTCAGCATCTCTGTTTTCACTCGGCGCGCCTTACCGTGCTAGTGAGGGTGAGCATCTGGTGTTCCTTTTGTGTTGCAGTTTGCATCACTTGAGTTTCTGTAAAGGTTATTGGTCTTTTTCTTACCATAAAATGTTTTTCCTAAGTTTGTCCTTTCTCTTGTCTTTATGTTATTTTCCTTATTCTGTCTTACACAGAAACTTAATTTTATCTTTGGGGTTGAGGGCTACTTCTGAAGTCTGATGCTTAGGTCTGGCTGACATTTTACTGTAATGTGGGGAACAGGGCAGTGTCCGGCTCCTCTGTTTTGTTTTCCCATCCCGTTGTGGGTGAGGCCTCCAGGCTCATCCCTCTGGGAGGTGGTCTCCAGGGAGAATGGTGTCCTGAACAGGACTGCAGCTCCTCTGGTTTTCCGTCGGGCGGCTCCTCTTTATTCCGTGAGCAGGTTCCTGGCCCATCCAGCATTCAGGTCCCCAGGGTGTCGCCTCACCAGCGAGGCCTCGGGGCTCTGGCAGAGGGGTCACACTGAGAGCAGCACCACTGGGGACCTTGGTTGCCACGTCGCAGTGGGCGTGGGAAAAGGCCTTTGGCCCACAGCACAGGTCGCCGATTCTCGCTCTCTGCAAGGTCACGAGGCCACCGTCTGGCCTCCCATTGCGGTCACCTGTGGACCCACTGACCCAAATAAGTTCCCATGCCCAGGGGGCCGAGAACGAGACTCATGGGGACCAGTAGCACCTTCAGGAAGCCCTTCATCTTCCTTAAAAACAGCGTGCGCCGTTCTCCATCGCAGCTGTGAAGGGTGGCCCAGAATTTTGTAGGTGGATAATGGTGTCTAGAGAGGTGTTTTTCAGAGTTCCTGGACACCAGTAATATCACCTGGGAACTAGTTAGAAAATTCTGGCTCTACTGACTCAAACCCTGTGGGCGGAGCCCAGCAGTGTGTTTAGCAAGCCCTCCAGGTGGGTTCTGATGCACACTGCAGTTTGAGAACTAGCTTGGGGCCTGGCGTGCAAGGAGGAGCTGCTCACCTGGGCTCAGCAGGTGTGATTGTTAAGGAAGCCTACAGGTTTTCTCACTTTCACTGGTCCTTGAGTGCCTCTTAAATTGTAATAGCCACTGATTGGCAAGAGTAAGCAGGTTTCCCAATGGTCTGAGACTGTGCTATCACAACAGCTCGTGTCCCTCTGGGCACTTCCTCTAGATGAGACACAGCAGAGGGGTCTGTACACAGGGGGTTGTGAGGACAGGTCTCCCACCATCACCAAGGATTCTAGGGTCTGGGCCTGGCTCCTTCCCTTACTGCTCACCTGCAAGTTGCTTGCCCTTTCTGAGCTCTGTCTGTAGGGACAGGATGGTACTGCCTTGCTTGATCAGATGAGCCCTCCTGAGGGCTTTCCTTATTTCTGGGAATGGTCATCCCATACCCGGGGATTCCCTTGCTGGGTGAACCAGAGGCTGGAGAACAAAAAGTGTAGTTTGGGGCAGATGCAATTTGGAGCCCGCTGTGGATCACTCAGGGTCTGTAGGTTGGGCGCAGGGACATGGGAGCGCGGGCTTTCCCCAATGCTGGATGGATGGTGATGAAGATCCAGGCAGATAGACCTGGCCCCTGAGAATGAGATGGGAGAACAGCGTCACACATGCAGCGTCCCTTGTCAGCACAGGTGGGAGTGGAGCCTGGGTGAAAGTGGTTCTCAAGGTAACTCACCAGCTCGTGGGTGGCGAATCCTGTAATGCCCCGATTGCTGTTTCTGGCAGGGGCCTGGTGGGTAAAGGGTGAACTGGGTTGCCCCACCCCGGGTCAGGCCTGATGCAGCTCCTCCCGCTGGGGCTGGCTTGTGAGTGTCTCTTTTCTCCAGTAAAGCTAATGGGAGCCCCTGGCCGAGCTTGAGCACACTTTCCTCTTTCCTTTCAGATCTAGCCATGAGCTACCCAGGCTACCCACCGCCCGCAGGTGGCTACCCACCAGCTGCACCAGGTAAGAAGGTCTGGGGCCTGTAGGGGAGGGATTGCCCTCTCTTCAGAGGGTCTAGGCATGGAGAGGGGAGGAATGATGGTGCTTTCCAGTCATTTCCTTGCTCCCTTCATACCCATACAGTGCAGCCAGATGGGAACGGGCTAGAGAAGAGCTTGGATACTGCGGCCAGGCGAGGCCAGGGTTTGAAGCCACTTCTGAAAAGCCAGGATGAGGCCAGACCCCAGTCTCTTGCCTTATTAGCTGATGGAACAGACAGACACGTTCCATTCTCTGAGACTCAGTTTCCTCCTTTGCAAATGAATTCAGGCATCTCCATCACAGGGCTGGCCCAGACAGGCCACGATAGCCGGTAGAGGCTCTGGCACGGCGTCCTCTGGAGCACCGCGCGGTGACAGGCGGCCCCGTCACACCCCCTGCCCCGCGTGCATGGTGTGTGAGCTCCCAGCAGCAGGGCCCCTGCGCGCAGGGCAGGGAGGCGGTCACTGAAGGTCAGATGTTGCTGCTGCAGCTGCTGCTGTGGGCCAGTAGCAGGGCGGCTGTGCCAGCCTGTCTGGTATCTGTGTCCTGCCACTTCCACCTCTGTCGGCACCTGAGCAGGAAGAGCGGGAATTGGCAGGTGACTCCAGGGAGGCTCTGTCCTGGGTGTCCAGAGCTGGAAAGCCGCGCTAGAGGCCCCCAAGGTCTTTTCGCTGCCATGGACAGGGTGGCTTCTGACAGGCCAGCCATGATGCTGGCTGCTATGCTACTCGTGAGGGCTTCGGTGAGGGCTGTCACATAGGAACACTCACCGGGCTCCCAGCTAGGCCCTGCCTGTCACTAACTCTCTAATCCTCCTCCTAGCAACTGAAGCCATCACCAGCTATCCCCACTTCACACGGGGAAACTGAGCCAGGATGGCTGAGTGCTCGCTCAGGGCCCATGCCCCGGTCCTGCTGGTGTCAGAGCTGGGACTTGTTACTGCCGTTCCCCGATTCCTCCTGGCAGCCAAGCCCTGTCTGCCGCTGTCCCGTCATCCTGCTTCTCCCTGCCCCTCACAGACATGTGACAGCACACAGCCAGATCAGCAGGCCAGCCCATCCCACCCGCTGTGCTTTTCCATCACTCTGGACTCAGTGCTCCCTGAGCTCCGCACTCTGCTGGGCTCGGCACAGCCTCCCTGAGTGACCTGTCTGTATGGTGGTGAGCCCAGGAGAGCAGGTCTGCCCTTGGCCCTCCTGCCTTATTACCCCACAGAGAGTCTTGGGAGTGTTTGCCGAGTGGTGCCTTCTCCCTGAAAGGTGGGGCAGGTTCCTTCTTCTCTTCTCTGGCAGCAGGATCAGGCTAGACTCCGTTGCCTGAGCATTTTCACTGTGGCCTATAGGACTGCCCAAGGCTCTGCTTGGCCTCCTCTCTGACCGCCTGGGAGTTTGATGTCTCTGCCTTGTCCTCTTGGCGGGCGATTGGGGGGCTGATGGACTCGGTGTTGCTTTCAGGTGGCGGTGCCTGGGGAGGTGCTGGCTACCCGCCACCCACCATGCCTCCCATCGGGCTGGATAATGTGGCCAACTACGCGGGGCAGTTCAACCAGGACTACCTCTCAGGAGTGGTGAGTCCAGCCCGCCCACTGGGCTGCCCCGGGGGCCACTCCTGTGGGGCCAGAGAGAGAAAGGCTGCTGGCTTCCGGGTGCCAGAGGGTGTGTGTTTACCTGTGGGCGCCGAGGGTGTTGCGCTAAATCTTAGGACAGAAGGGTTTCCATCAAGGCTCTCGCCCGTTCACCGTCCCTCTGTGCATCTTGTTTTTCTTGATGGTAAAGTGAGGGGTGGGGGAGTGTGTTGGGCTGCGTGGTCTTCCAGGTTCCTTTCAGCGCTGGGGGATTGGGGAGGGGTGAGGAATATGCATTGAGCACCTTGTGCGCTCAGCACAAGGACGAGAGGAGGGTGAGGGGCATGTGTGTGTCATGCACGTGTGACTGCATGCAGGTGTGTGTTGTCCGTGTTCGTTCATGCGGATGACCGTCCTGATTGGGCCTGCGGGCAGGTGCCTGGTAACACAGGCAGGCATGCTACTTTCGATTTGGTTATAAAATGGTGTATTTTATAATCTAAAGATAAACGTATGCTCAGTGTAAAGAGTGCAACCGCTGCATAGTCTAATTTGCACCAGGCCCATGGTAGGTGCTGGGGATAGAAACCCCAGCCTGGGAGTACCTGCCAGCCCCTGGGAGGAGACAGACGGTAGCATGAGGAAACAGCGGTGTGGTGTCAGAGCGAGGCAGGCAGGGTAAGGGGCCAGTGGTGCAGGCGGGGGCATGGGGACAGGGGGTGGGC
>SJXQ01010799.1:14905-213196 GCA_006408695.1 Aepyceros melampus | reverse complement strand
CTCGTGCTTGGAGTCAGCTTGAGCCGAGTGTGGCTCCAGGGCTCCTGCTGCAGGGCTCAGGTTGGAGAGGGACGCATGGATGGATGGAGTGTGGGCTTACCTCTCCAGGCCTGTTAGTCTAAGGCTCTGCTTTGTGGACTTTCAGGCAGCCAACATGTCCGGGACGTTTGGAGGAGCCAACGTGCCAAATCTGTACCCGGGGGCCCCTGGGGGTGGTTACCCTCCAGTTCCCCCAGGGAGTTTCGGGCAGCCCCCTCCTGCCCAGCAGCCTGTTCCCTCTTACGGAATGTACCCGCCCCCTGGAGGAAACCCACCCTCTGGGATGCCTTCATATCCGCCATTCCCAGGGGCCCCTGTGCCAGGCCAGCCCATGTTGCCCCCTGGACAGCAGCCCCCAGGGGTCTACCCCGGACAACCACCCGTGACCTACCCCGGACAGTCACCTGTGCCACCTCCTGGGCAGCAGCCGGTGCCGAGCTATCCAGGGTACTCGGGTTCTGGGACCGTCACCCCTGCCGTGTCCCCAGCCCAGGTAAGAGCCGACCCTGTGCTGCTGCCTGTCCGGGCCTGGCCCTAAGGGCCTAGACACGTGGCCCAGTGCCCCCTAGCAGGGACGGGGGAGGGCTCAGTCCTGTAGCTCCGAGTTGCGGTTTTCAGACGTCACTTTCTCACAGACTCCCCACCCCTGCTTGCACTCTTGAGGGCCCAGGGAGCCGCCCTGTTTGTCCCAGCTTGGTTAGAGGGTCCCTGTGCAAGGCGGGTCTGGACGCTCCAGGTACTCTTCGTTCCTCTTGTGCTATTTACTGCCTGGGCTTTGTGAGAACTGTCTCAAAAGGCCTTTGCCCAGTGGCTCTTATTAGTCTTTAATCTCTGGATGTGCCCTCCCAGACTCAAAACCATCCCCTTTGAGTGTGGAAAATTGTTGGCGGTTCTTTCAGAATTGCTCTTGGCTCATTTTGGAGAGCAGTTCATGTTTGCAGAACCCAGAATTCATTGTCATGGTTACACAGCCAAATCAGCCAAGCACAGGGCTAGTGGAATGTGGTTGACTACTATTTTTAGTCAGAGGGTCCATTTCTTTCCTTCCCAACACCCACACACCCCCCTACCCCTGCCCTGCTGTGCATTGTGCCTCTCGGCCTTCCCCTCATCTTTCTCTCAGCTTATCTCCTCTGTTAAAGCCAGTTTGTCCTAGACCATCCATCAAGGGAGAGTTTAGGCAGGAGAAACCCAGTGCTTGGAGCATAGCCATCATTTGAGGAAGGAGTCTAGCAGGCAAGCAGGTCATAGAGTCCAGAACACAGTGCCAGGAAACCAGAGTGAATCCAGGAGGTAGCCGGTCTGCAGGTACCATTGTGAAGGCTGGACACTGGAGGGCATCCCGGAGGAACACCTGTTTCTGATGTGCAGAGAGAGTGGACTAAGCAGGACTGCTAGGGGAGCCCCGATGTGCCGTGCTGAGGCCTTGAGAGGCTAAGACCCTGTTCTGAGGCCTCCCCTTATCCGGAGCCCTGGCTTGGAGGATCCGGGCATAGGGTAGCTTTTTAGCATCAGGACTCAGCTCTAGGTAGGCGCCTCGCCATGGGAGCCTGGCATATGCTTCAGTGCCAGGACATGAGGAGAGGCAATGATCGCATTAGGCCGACTCAGTGTTGAGTCCCCTGTGCTGTCAACTGCAGGTCCTTCAGGTACCCCACCTTTTAGAAGAAAGGTCATTTCCAGAGTCTGGGGCAGGCAGTCTCACGTCTAGGAAATGCAGCATCTTACTGTCTGTCTGTCTCTCTGAGTAGTTTGGAAATCGAGGCACCATTACAGATGCATCTGGCTTTGACCCCCTGCGAGACGCTGAGGTCCTGCGGAAGGCCATGAAGGGCTTTGGTGAGAGACCCTGAGTGGCCCGAGTCCCCACTGCCTCCCCCGACTCCCTCGGCAGTCACACAGCAGCTCTGTGGGCTGGGGTCGCTGGGTGGAGGCGGCCTGGCCCCCGGGTTAGAGAGAGAGTGGATATGGGGATGTATCGCGGATGCTCAGGGGAATTGGAGGACCCAGGCCAAGAAAGTCTCTAGCCACAGAGCATCCCTGTGACCCCACGCCCACTCCCACCTCTCCTTCCACCAGGAACCGACGAGCAGGCCATCATTGACTGCCTGGGTAGTCGCTCCAACAAGCAACGGCAGCAGATCCTCCTGTCTTTCAAGACAGCATATGGGAAGGTGAGTGTTGGTTCCTGGGACCAACAGGGACGGTCAGGGGTTCCTCCTGAATCAGGGCATATCCTCCTGATAGGTGCAGCCTGCTCCTGCTTTTCCCTGGGACCTGAGTCTCCTAGGTGGACTGTAAGGCGTGTTAAGGCGTTTCTTGGTGGCTGTCAACTGATGGCATCTTCTAGAGGCAAAGGATGTTCTGAATGGAAATCCCAAAGTCCACAGGGCACTGAAGGTTGCTGAGAGGTGCCCAGGGATCTGGGTTCTATCCTGGCTCTGCCATGATTCACCGAGACCATGGGCAAGTTATTTCTCTTTGAAAGAAGAGGCTTTAAGTACTGAACACATAGAAGTTTGAATTCGGGGGCCTTTAGATCTTATTAATAGAAAGCTAACCACTGAGTACATATAGGCTAGTACATGCGGGCTAGTTCTCTGCCTACTTTAATGGGCTCCTTGTTCCCTAGGAATCTGGTTCAAATGCAGGTTACAGTTCTGAGGTCAGTCTGGGGCCTGAGGTTTGTCTTTTCTGTAAATGCTGCTGGATCTGGGATATTGTTCCCTATTGGTCACTTCCTGTGGATTCTCAAGATAGGTTTTTTTTGTTTTTCTAAATGTCCAATTAGGATTTGATCAAAGATCTGAAATCTGAACTGTCAGGAAACTTTGAGAAGACAATCTTAGCCCTGATGAAGACCCCTGTCCTCTTTGATGCTTATGAGATAAAGGAAGCTATCAAGGTGTGTATGTTCTGTGTGTGGGCATGATGGACAAAGGCCTAGACCACGTGTGTGTCTTAGCTCAATCATTAGCTACTGTTGTCAGTATAGCTCCTGGGGTCCAAGTGCTGTAGAAAAGGGAACTTTCGGTGGCTCCTCCAAGAGGCAGATGAGGCATCACTCATCATCAGGGAGCATCTAAGTCTCTCTGCCTTAAATGGTTGGAGCTGGGGTGCAGAGGAAATCAGTGCTACAGGATAGTGGGGGTGGGAGGAGCGGATGATGTCATCCTCACTCATCAGAACTCTGTTGTTAGCAGATAACAGAACACTCTTGAGGAGCTTAAGCAGAGCCAGGGTGGAGAGTCAGGAGGATGGAGACAGCAGCCTGGCTTGGAGAGGGGCGGGACTGGGCAGAATTCCTCACGCTTGCTGCCTGGGTGTCTGCTTCGCTCTTCCGTCTGCTTCTGAGCCTCTCCTTCTTTGACACAGCATCCCTGTGGGCCCCGCCCCGAGTACCTGTCAGAGGTCCAGCCACAGAAGAGGCCAGCTGTCCCTTGGTCCAAATTCCGAATAGGAGGCAGGTTTTGATGGACTTCGTTTGGGTTCAGCCTCCCCCTAGTCCTGTGACTGCCAAGACCCTCAGCAGGTGCCTGTGGATGGGCTGGGGCCCCTCCCACAGATGGGGGAGTCCTTGTGAGCTGAGCAGGCACCCCAGAAGGAATCTAACCTTCCTCAGGGCCTAGTCAGGCGCCCCGAAGGGGCATCCCCTGAAACTAGGTTCATCTCTCCATGGGTGTCAAAGACACAACTAAGCCAAGGAGCAGGAGAAAGTGACTCCGTGGACTGTAGCCTGCCAGGCTTGTCTGTCCATGGGATTCTCCAGGCAAGAATACTGGAGTGGATTGCCATTCCCTTTTCCGGGGGGTCTTCCCAACCCAGGGATCGAACCCGAGTCTCCTACATTGCAGGCGGAGTCTTTACTCTCTGAGCCGCCAGGGAAGCCCAAGAAGCAGGAGAAGGATTTATTACTTGCAGCAAGTAAGAACATAAGAGGTCTTTCCCAAAGCAGTGTCTCCTGGAACTGCAAAATTGGGGAAATTTTAAGCTAACACATGCATATTCATGAAGGGCCTTGAATGGTCCAGAGTCCATACCTGAAAAGGTCAACATCATCATCCCTTAGGTTCCATTTGTTTGGGTGGTTGAGTGCCCAGAAGGGTTTCAGTTCTGCAGAACAGCTCAAGAAAGTGCTTCAGTCTTGTCTTTACCATTGACACAGAACCCAAGGTCTTCACATATGTTTTGTTAACTTGCCTATTGCTCTGTTGTTCCCTTAAGGACAAGTACTGTGGCCAGGCTTAGGTCACAAAATGGTTTAGGCCAGAAATGGTTTCTCTTATGTCAAAAAAGTCCTTCCTGAATCTCTTGCTTCCAGTATACCCTACCATATCTGCCCCCAGTATCACTCCCATTTTATGGTCAAGGAACCAGAGGCACAGAGAGGTGAAGTAACATGCCAAAGGTCACACAGCTAGTGATCATCAGAACCAAGGTGCAACCCGATGCAGAATCCAGGCTACTGACCCTGGCCCCTGCCTCCTCACTGTCCCTTCCTCAGCCGTCTCTTCCATCCTCCATGTTGTTGCCTTTTCTTAGATGTCTCCAGATGCTCCACTCTCCACTCTGGGAGTCGGGTTTTCCCACATGTCGATGCTCTTTCTTCAAACCGCTTTCTCAGTTGTTTGTCACTTTATTCATGGACTGAACTTGGAATAAAACAGATCTAGGTCCACCTCTCAGCCCCACCATTTAGAGTGTGGCTTGGACAAGTCACCACACTTCTCTGATTTCTCGGTGTCCTGGAAGATGGGATGGGGATAATCCTTCAGGTGGATCTCTACTTGTCACCATGTCGCTATCTTTCCTGCTACTTTCCTGGGACAGTGTTGGGGGTTTGGCTGCTTCAGGCCAGGGCGGCAGCAGCAGCAGCAGCGTGATGGTGGGTCTGTGTCTGTGGCCTCTGCCTCTGGGATTTGTGTCCTGAGGGATCAGGGCACCTGCTCTTCCCTGCGTGCCAGCAAGGAGGCTGTCACAGCTCCTGCTTTGTCGTGCGCTCTGGCTCCGCAGGGGGCGGGCACTGATGAAGCCTGCCTGATCGAGATCCTCGCCTCCCGCAGCAACGAGCACATCCGGGAGCTGAACAGACTCTACAAGACAGGTTAGGCTGGCCCCAGGGCCTCAGCCACCGTGGCCACACCCTCTCCCTCCCGGGCCTGAACTCTCCCTTCCTGACCTTGTCTCCTCATCTCCTGCCATCCCCAACACACTGGGCTTCCATCCCAGGCCCAGCCCTGATTGCTGTTTACACAGAAGCAGGTGACTGAGCTTGAGAGAGGGCTGAGGGAAGGCCTGGGCGTGCCTAGGGCCAGGTCAGCCTGGGAGCCATAGCCCTTCCTGGTCTCCAGTTGTGTGTTCCTGGGGGCCGTGTGGGCCACCTGCTCCTCGTGCCAGTGCTCACTGTTGACTGTGTGCAGTGGGCAGCTTGGTCCACGGAGCTACAGGGTGGCCCTTCCTGGCATCTCGCTTTCAGAATTCAAAAAGACCCTGGAGGAGGCCATTCGGAGCGACACGTCAGGACACTTCCAGCGGCTCCTCATCTCTCTCTCTCAGGTACTTTCCCAGGGCAGAGCTTGGGCCCACGGTAGGGAGAGTGAACATCTGAGCCATGAGGAAGAGCAGGGAGGGAGGGAGGGATATGGCTCCAAGGAGTGGCATTGCCTCACAGCCTGCTTCCTTTCAGGGAAACCGGGATGAAAGCACAAACGTGGACATGACCCTCGTCCGAGAGATGTGCAGGTGAGCGTGACGGCCGCTCACCTGGCTTCCTGAGCAGGGGGTGCTTCCCACTTCCTTGTGTTATGCGGAGTGGAAACAGCAAAGATTAGGAGTGGATTCCAGACTCTCTGAGTTTCACAGGCTCTGCTGCTTATCAACTGTGTGACCTTGAGCAGGTCACCCACCTCCCTTGGCTTCATTCAGCCTCTCGCCCTGTAGGAGGCACCACGTGGGATAATATTACTTTTAACAGGGATAGATATTTAACAGGGATAATGTTACTTTTAACAGTTGGTAGATCAGTGATGGATGTGGGATTTCATGTGACTTGGTACTTTTCTTGTGTTTGATTGCCTAGACCATTATTCTGTTAAGCTTTTGATTTGAACCTAGAAACCAGCTGCCGTGTTAGTTTTGTAGCCTTAGAACTCTGTCCTTGTCCCCAGCCTGGTGTGAATTGCAGACCAAAAGGGGAACTGTCTGGCCGTTTGCTCTCTTTGTCCAGGCATCCGAGCGCCTCTCCAGAGTTGTTTGGGTTTCCTACCGATGATGTCAGACCACCGTATCAGTTCTGGTTGGAGAGGGCCCCGGCTTCCTGGTGGGCAGGCGGGCACCGAGGTGTCCAAGTGAGGACACTGAGGCCCAGGAAGGCAGAGCTGTGTCCCAAGAGACCTGGAGGCAGAGCCTGGACAGAGGCCCAGACGCTTCGTTCATTCCCTGTGCCCAGACAGCGCCTGCCCCTGCCCTGATCCCAGTCCCCTCCTTAACATCTCCCTGGCTTGGGACCCCCATTTCCGTAACTGAACTTAGGGCTGGACATCCTCAAAGCCCCAGGCTCTGGCCTTGCCCCTGTGGGGATTTTCCCCTTGCCATTTCCTGTCTAGGCCGTTTCTTAGCTCAGGCAGAAGTTGCCTTGGTTGAAGGGTTTCATGCCGACTACTCTGCCTTCTTAGTTCTGGACCTGCTTGGCCTCACCTTGACTTGTGGGGTCTCTGAGCCCCTGATGGGCACCTTCTGCCCTCAAATATTGTGCCTTTAAGTCCATGAGCTGCTGCTACCTGAGGCTTGGAAGGCACTTTGGAGCCATCTGGTTCACAGGTTACCAACTGGCATATATACTGAGCTTAGACCTTCAGCAGTTTAAGAGGAAACTAAATTCTTCCCATTTACAAACTTAAAATGGTGTATGCAATGAAATGATAGGCAGGCACCTATCACATAAAGTCCCACATCCATAACTGCGATCTATCAATTGTAATCCTTATTGTCTTATGTGTTTCCTCTTATAGATAGGGAAACTGCCTTTAAAGATGAGAGATTTCATATGGACATCTGGATTTCTGGCTCCCCTTCTAGCTCAGTTGGTAGAGTATCTGCCTGCAGTGCAGGAGACCCAGGCTCAGTTGGTAGAGAACCTACCTGCGGTGCAGGAAACCCAGGTTTGATCCCTGGGTCGGGAAGATCCCCTGGAGAAGGAAATGGCAATCCACTGTAGTATTCTTGCCTGGAAAATTCTAGGGACCGAGGAACCTGGTGGGCCATGGAGTTGTAAGAGTTGGACACGACTTAGCAACTAAACCACTACCTGAAAAGTGGATCCGGGGCCTGAGAGCCGTGTTTCTCTGTCCTGTTCTCGGCTGAGAAGCACCTCTGTGTAGTCCCCATGGTCCCCACCACTCTCTGGCCTTAAACTGCCCTGATTCCTGCATTTAAGTTACCCAGTGGCCCCTTCGTGCTTTCAGGTTGGTGGCCCTGAATAATTCACTCTTCCCCCTTTAGAGCGGAGAACACTGAGAGGGCCAGTGACCTGCCTAGAGTCCCGTGGCAAGAGGCTAGCAGAGCTAGAAGTCAAGCCTATGTTTTCCTTTGTGCTGCTGGCCCCTGGTGCCTTGCCTGTCCTGGACCCCAGCGGCCTAGGCTCTCCCAGCCCAGGGGAAGTGTGGATGGCATCTGTCTCAGCACAGTGAATGGAACTCAGCTGGGGCCCTGCCCGGCTTTCCCTCCCCTCTGGGCTTCAGGGCCCAGAGATTCTGCCCAGCTGTCCTAGGTGACTGGGCCTAGAGTCAGGGCTGAGGCCTGCATGCCTATCTGTCTATCTTCTGTCCAGGAGCTCTATGCAGCCGGAGAGAACCGCCTGGGAACAGATGAGTCCAAGTTCAATGCGATTCTGTGCTCCCGGAGCCGGGCCCACCTGGTGGCAGGTAAGGCTGTGCTGGCTGCCCTGTAGCCAGGAAACGGAAACCCTTGGCAGTTCCTCCCTGCGTAGGCCTTTCGCTTCCTTGAAAGAGCCCCCTAGTGGCGATTTGCAGGATTTTATCAGCGTGTTTCCTGCCTGTGCTGGAATCTGCTTCTGAGGAAAGTGAGGGAGGAGGTGAGAGAAAGGGGGCCCTCCTGATGGCGGGTATCTTTACCTGCTAGAATGTGGAATTTCAGAGTTTGTTTGGGAGCAGTTTTTAATTTCTTGTTTTTTTTATTGAAATATAGTTGATTTACAATGTTGTGCCAATCTCTGTTGTACAGCAAAGTGAATCAGTTTTACACATTTATACATGCTTTTTAACATTTTCTTTTCCATGGTTTATCCCAGGAGATTGGATATAGTCCCCTGTACTGTACAGAAGCATGCCCTGCTGACAGCTGCAGGGACTTAGGTGTCTGTCTTGAATAAAACAGGAAGCCAGTGGAGAGCTCGGTGTGAGGGAGGGGTGTAAAGATTTGACTTAGGTTTTGCAAGTTTACTGGCAGTTGTACTGTGAAGAGTGACGGGGTCAGTGGTGAAGAAGGAAACCAGTTAGGAGACGGCCGCAGTTAGTCCAGGGGAGGAGTGATGGTGGTGTGGACAGCTGGTAGGAGCAGGTGGTGAGAAGCGGTCAGATTCTGGCTCTGTTTGCGGATGAATTGGATGTGGAGTGTGAGAGAGAGAAAGGACCCTGGGATTTGTCCCCGCTGAGCCAGTGGGAGAGGGCGGGGCCCTTGACTGAGAGTGGAAGGCTTTAAGGAGGGGAGGGAGTCAGGAACCACAGGTGCCGTGGGAGCCACTAGGTCTGTGAGCCCAGAGGTCTGAAGAGGTCTGGCTAGCGGTGGAAGTTTGGGAGCTGAGTAGGTTGAAGGAGTTTGAGGCCCCGGGACTGCAAGTGGTCCCCCCAGGAGGGAGCACAGCGGCCTGCAGACAGGGCTCTGGCCGTGGCAGGAGACCTAGGAGGGACACGCAGAGAAAGGGCTGCCCTAGAGGCCAGCAGCGTCAGCGCAGAAGAAGGCAGGTGAGGATGGAGAGGGACGACCACCCCTAGCATTGGGGTGGATCTCCAGCACCCGCTATGTGCGCGCACTGAGCCTTTAATAAATGCCAGTAGACGCCGTTCTCCCGCTTTACAGATGAGGAGCGGGGGGAAGGGCAGTGGGGGAAGTCAGGCACCGGCAATGTGGCAGAGCTGGCGCTTGCCCTCAGGCTGCCTGCCTCCACAGCGCACCTTTGAACCTCTGCACTGTACTGCAGTGAAGCAAGTGTGCACACATGTTCATCTTGGTCATTATTTATTTTAATGAGCATGAAATATGTTTATAGCACATCAGAACTGCATGAATGATACTAGTCAGGAGAAAAGAGGAGCTGATCTGAGTTGGATTCAGAGGTGGGAGAAATCATGATTCTGATACGCACATGACAGCAGTTTGGAGAAGGCAGAAACTGAGACCTTGGCCAGGGAAGAGGGGGTTATATCCTGGGGCAGAGCTCAAGTCAGGACCAAGGTCTCCATGGCTTCACCTGCCTGTCTCGGAACCCACAGCCCACTTCCCATGGGTGTGCAGCCCAACCCAGGGTAAGCTGGGGTGCTGGGGTGGTGTTAGCTTATAGTCAGGTTGAGAAAGACCGACACACAGAATGATGGAGAAGGGCCAGGGCTGGAAATGGTGGATCTGAGAAGGGCATATTGGTGTCAGGGCTCCTGGACAGGGGATTGAGGTACAGTGGGTGAGCAGAGGTGCTGGTAAGGGGACTGAGTGAACAGGCCGGGGGGCGGGGGAATGCACTTGCCTTGGGGTGAGGAACCGGCAGACTTGAGAGCTGGACCAGCGTGGTCACTAGGACCGCCTAGGGTGCCAGGAGCAGAGTGGGAGAGGGGGGCTCTGGGAGGAGGCAGAGCTCTCACCACGCGTCCTGGCCGAGTCAGCTCGGGCTGCCATAATAAAATACCATGGGCCAGGTGGCTTAAACAGCAGAAATCTATTTTCTCCCAGTCCTGGAGGCCAGAAGTCCAAGATCCAGGTGCCGGCAGTGATGGTTTCTCTTGCGGCCTCTCTGCTTGGCTCGCACACGGCCCTCCTTGCTGTGTCTGTGCATGCTCTTAGCTCTGTGTTTGCAGCCCTGGTGTTTGCTTGTGTATCCAAATCTCCTTTTCTTATAAAGACACCAGTCAGATTGGATTCGGGCCCATGCTGAGGGCCTCATTTTAACTTAATTACCTCTTTAAAGACTATCTCCAAGTACAGTTAAATTCTGAAGTCCTGGGAGTTGGGACACTTCAACACAAGAATTTGGAGCGAGCGTCAGGGACAGAATTCAGTTCATAGTGTGTCCCTCTGTCTTCCCACTAGTTTTTAACGAGTATCAGAGAATGACAGGACGTGACATTGAGAAGAGCATCTGCCGGGAGATGTCCGGGGACCTGGAGCAGGGCATGCTGGCTGTGGGTAGGTGTCTCAGCCCGCCTGCTGGGGCCTGGGGTGTGTTGTGAGTTTTCTGGGTGCTCATCCACCCTGTGGTTGGGGACGAGCATAGTGAAAGGGTCCAAGATTGTTAAATCCAGCTGCCTACGCAGTGGGAAATCAGGCTGCTTCCTGGATCACTGTGTAGTTGTGCCCCCAGCGGTCTTGTTTATATTTCAAGCCCAGCCCCGGGGAGGGAGCTACAGTGGGAGCACCAGTGGGAGCACGACCAGCCGCTCTCTGGGAGGAAGATGACTCACATCCTGCCAAGTCTTCTCTAAAAATACATCCCTGCAGGCAGTTGTCAGATGTTTGTGATGGAAACACGTGGAAAGATTTTTTTTTTAACTTGCAACAGCAAAACAGGCCCTGGCTGAGGAAAGCTGGCATAGCTCCCAGCATGCTGTGCGCTTCCCAGAGTGCCTGGGTTCTGTCCTCCAGAGCAGGGCCTGGCACGCTCCAGGCCGGTCCTCCCCCAGCCCTCCACCTGAGGGTTTGGCCCCTCTTTGTACCCACTTGGGACTCTCACGGGCCGTCTGTCTTTGCTCTGCTGTTCTGGGAGCTTTCTGAGTGGGGCAGGTTCCCATGTGTCCCCCATGGTAGATATCATGGCCTGAGAACCCCAGTTAGACATTCATCTGCTCAGACATCCTTCCCTCCAAGGGCCGCGCCATCCGCAGCAGGGCCCCTCCTGCCTGAGCAGCCGAATGGCTCCTAACCACCATCCACCTTCCTTCCCTACACAGCTTCCTCCATCACACTGGTTATCAGGAAAGGGGTTGCATGGTGTCCAGGCTCTGCATGTTTCCATTCCAGCGGGCTGGAGCCAGGGTCGTGGGATAGTTGAGCCTGAAGGAGATGAGCGGGGAGGATGGATGCGGTGGCTGGCTGACGGACAGCCGGCCTTCTGAGGGGAGCCTGTGTGCTCCATGCCCCGCTAGACTGAGTTTTCTGCAGATCAACTTATGCTGTTTCTCTCTTGCAGTGAAATGTCTTAAGAATACCCCAGCCTTCTTTGCTGAAAGGCTCAACAAGGCCATGAGGGTAGGTAATCCCCCAGGTGCAGGGTCTGGGTGAGGGGGTGTCTCAGCCCAGCCTAGCCTGTGATTGGGACCTTCCTCAGGGGAGGAGGCGTGAGGGGGTGGGGAGGGGCCCGGGGCCCAGGACAGGTGCACTGGATGGTGAGGAGGTCCATGGCTCATGCCCTTGGCCACTCTCTTTAGGGAGCAGGAACCAAAGACCGGACCCTGATCCGCATCATGGTGTCTCGCAGCGAGATCGACCTCCTGGACATCAGAGCGGAGTATAAGCGGCTGTATGGCAAGTCGCTGTACCACGACATCACGGTACGGGGCCGTCTGGGCTGTCTCGCGGGCCGCTCCCCCATCCCCTTTGCTCTTCCTCCTCACAGCGCCTGTGGGCTTGGCCTCAGCCAAGCATGGGCATCTCGTCTGTGGTCCTCTGCATGCCCTCTTCAGCTTTCACTTGTCCTCTGCATGCACAGCAGCAGCTTGTCAGCTCCTGACGGCAGGAACGGTCTTGACCTTGCTCTCACCCCACCCTCCATCCCAGCATCCAGCACAACTGCTGTTCAGGAAGTGGTTGGCAGAGGAGGGTCCACAATCAGCATGAGAGACTCGCAGTACCACCCCCAGCACAATGAACACCTGGGGCCTGGCCTTCAGAGTCCAGCCACCCTGTGCATCTGGCATCCGTCAGTGAGGACTCGGGTCCCGAGCCCCCCAGAGGGTGCATCGTTCTGGCTCCCTGACGAGTCACCTCTTTCAGCTTTATGGTGGAGGCAGCACGGGAAGGCAGCTGAGAGCGAGGGCTCGGGGGTCACACCACCTGGGGTCTAGTTCTTGCTTTTCTGTTAATATTTGCTCACTGTGTGATCTCAGTTTGCTTAAACCGCCCTGAACCCTGGTGCCATCATCCTTAAGATGATCCCACCCTCAGGAGTGCTGGATCTTGAAGGCAGCGGTCCATGTAAAGCATATCGTATGACGTGTGTGTCTAATAGACACTAGTGCCTCTTTATCACTGTGTGCCAGAGACAGTCTGACCAAATTGATTTCTGTTACAGGAGGAGTGGGAAGGAGGGGGATTCTGATAAATTCTGAACTCACATGAATCCTAAAATTGAAATTGCCATACCCAGGTCCTGATTTCAGACTCACTGATGTTTGATGTTGGGCATCTTCTTGAGAGCAGCTTATCTCTCTTTTCTTGGCTATAGAAACAGTGTTGCTGATCGCAATCCTGTGTGTGCCAGTAGGCTGTGGGCATCTGGAATAAGCCATAGGCCTTGCCCTCAAGGAAGAAAATGATTAGAAATTAGCTCATTGTGGCCTTACTTCTAAGTGCAGTGGACAGTTGGAGGAGAGCTCAGTGTGAACTGGGAGCCGAAATGGTAGCTGTCTCCTCCACCGGATGTTCATATCACAACAGATGGCATTTCCGGCACAGGACACAGTATGCTTTATGGTATAATCCCTGTTTATTGCAACAGAAACGCACCAGGCAAAGGCTGCCATCAGTCAGACCTGGGCAGGGGTGTTTCGGGCTGTTTAAACATTTTTGTGTTTGTTTTTCAAATTCTGACTTTGGTCATTGGGGTGAGTACAGCTTTCAGTGTTTTCACTGGAGGAGACTAGGGAGGCTGAGCCACACTGTCCACGTCCCTGCCTCTGTGAGGCCGGCATGTGAGCTGCTCAGCAAAATGGGACATTTCGTAAGATAGGGCCACCTCTCTGTAAGGGCACTTTGGGCAGAAGAAAATCAAGAGCCAGGAAGCCAGAACTGGTCGAGCCTTTCTTAACTTGATGTCTTACTCCTTTCTGTGACCAGGGAGACACTTCAGGGGATTACCGGAAGATTCTGCTGAAGATCTGCGGTGGCAACGACTGAGCAGTGGCTGGTGGGTCACTCCTGTCCACCCGCCGGCAACAGCAATGCCAGGAAAAGGCCGAAAGAATGTTTGTCTATTTCTAACAAATCTACAAAGTAGCCCCCAGGTGTTACAGTTCAGACCAGCTGTAGAGCCTCGGCGCCATCTCCTCCCCAGCCCTTTATCCGTGCACTGTGCTTGTGCCCAGGAACCTAGTCAGCCTTGAACTCTCTTGGGACGCCTCCTCCCATCCCCACCCGTCACAGCCTCTTGCAGCTAAAGTAGATGTTTTGTTTCCTAACTCACGCAGTCATTCCCCTTTGCTTACGGCTGAAACTCTTGGCTTCCTTCTAGTCATGTAATTTTGTATGTTCAGAGGGTTGTTTTTTTTTTTTTTTTTTAATATATAGCTGCAGACAGTTGCATACACGTCTTTGCTGCATACAAAGTTTGGGTGTGAAAGAGGTGGGGGTTGGAGTGCCATGTCTTCACTAAGGAGTAAAAGGGAAAACCTTTAAGGGTACACTTTCTGCATCTGGTGAAAATGTGTCATGAGCTTTGTTATTGCCAAACTCACTCCTTTTTAGAAAAGGCCAGAAAGTCATCTGTTCTTTCTTCCACACAAACCACAAGAACAAAGCCAGTTCCCTGCCAGTGACAGGGCTTCTTGTAATTGAGAATGTGCCTTAAACCTGAATGTCGATGGCCAAATGCTGTTTCCAAATTAAAGTCAGCCAGCTCTGGAACGTTCTGGAAGTGTTTTCTTGGTGCCAGTTTGCTTTCTCATGCTTCATGATTCTGCCATGTAGCTTAGGGTTCCATCCTTATTAGCTCGTGAAAAGTTATATGGCTTTAAATAGAAACTTGTGCTTCGGAAACCCTGACTATAAGTAATTTGCAGGGACTGGGCCTTAAGGACATGAGAAATGGAGGTTCCTGAAATCTTTGCTCAGGGCCTGGATGCTGAAAAGGCACACAGGGTTTTTGGTTAAATGTGGATACAGTGAAGTCCACTAGGGCAAGTAAGAGGAGTGTGGTCCTTCCCCCAGGTCTGGAAGGGAGGGCACAGGCAGAAGGGAGTGTGCATGACTCCTGGGGATAGCCTTACAGCAGAAAGTCAGAGAGGCATGAGATCAGCTCCTCCCCGCAGGGACGCTTCAGTCTGAAAGGGAGCTCCAGGCTGTGGTCTCACGGTGGGCCCTTTGCGTCTTTGTTGGTGGTATCAGGAGAAGTCGAGTCCAGAAGGGGCAGACTTTCTAGAAATTGTTGTGTCTCATCCAGAAGCCCAGAGCTTGTCAGTGATCTCCATTCTCTTCCTGGTTTTTTATGTTGAAAGTTTAGAAAGGAGAGAAGCCAGAGGCTAGGGTGGGAGCCCAAGCCTGTTGAGCTCTAGCAAGGGCCCCAGCGAGTACCTTGTCCACAAAGTAGACATCTACTTGGGGACACCAGTTTGTCTCCTCCCTGCCTTCTGGACACAGAAGAGGAGATGGCCTAAGGGGCGTGAGCTGGACAGAGCCTGGTCTACCCTGCCAGAGAAGGCTGCTGTGGGCTCTGGAATGGAAGGCAGGCAGGCCCTGCTTGTCGGTTCAGCTCTGCCTCAGTTCCTGTGCCTCGAGCCACTTGACCAAGACCCACCGTGCTTGGCCATCCTTGTGCTTTGGCAGGGAGTTCTATTCCTAGCCTAGAAATCAAGCTAAATTATTTCCCCAGGGTAAAATGCTTGCTTCATCAAACCTGAAAGCTCTCTGTGTTCTTCTAAAAACAAGGACATCGTTACTCATTCCTCCACCTGGCCCTATCCAGGGTTCACTCTTAGCAGAGGATCCAGTCAAGTCACCAACTCTACAAGGGGCTCTTATCCCCTCCCATTCCTTGGAAAACTCACTTTGGCCTAATACTGGTGTCCACTCTGAACCCAATGCAGCCCTCAAGCAGAAAGAACACTGGTCCAGGAGTCAGGCATCCCTATTCTGGCCTCAGCTCAGCTACTGATTTGCTGGGTAACCCTGGGTAAGTTACTTCTCCTCTTTTGGTCTAAAATGAAGGGGAGACTAGATCAGAGCTTCTTAAACTTCATTGTAGTCAGCAAAAATGGTAGAGTAGGGAACTTGAAAAGACTGTTCCTCCAAAAATGTGACAAGATGGCAAAAACTGTCAGAACCAACTTTATGAGAAATCTGAAAATGAACTTAAAGTTTGCAGCAACCACAAAAAAAGCTTTAAAAAAACAAAAACTGAGTCTTGGTAAGAGGGTTTTGTGGCATTCTCACTTATCCAGCCTTATCCTCCTCACCCCAGCTTGGCAGCCTCAAGAACAGTATCCACAGTCCGTTATAGGTTCTTAGCAATGGATGGAGCAGAATGGACCTTGTTCTCAAAAATTATGGTTGGTTGTTTTGATCTGCCTGATTGCTTCCAGGAAGACTGACTCAAATGACTTTCTTTTATTTTACCTAATTTGGAACTCTCGCAAGGTGGAGGTGGCAACCCTCAGGGACATTTGAAGGCAGTTTCATTAGCACTACTGCCTGGAGAGAGGGGTAACAGTTTGGGCAAACAGGTGACAAACTGAAAAGTTTGGGGAGCGAAGGCTGACAGTGTGATGCTTTGCAGAGTAATGGTTTTGGAGTGCTCCCGCTAATTCCTGGGAATCTGGAAGGCCAGACGCATGTTCAGGGCTGGGCATATGCTCAGAAGACTTGCCTCTGGCAGACCTTCAGGCTCTGTATCTGCAGGAAGTGAATGCTACTGCAGAGTCACAGACTGGCTGGCTGAGTATCACAAGATTGCCTCCAGTACACACAGAACACATTTGTAAAGACTGGGAGATTGGGGTTTTGTTGTTCCAGGAGTTAAAGAGATAACGTTGAATCACCAGAGGCCATTAAGTTAGCTGAATAGTGGCCACACTTGACAGAACACAAACTTTTACAAAATCAGAAAGTCACTAGACAAACTACAAGAAATTCAGCAAGCAGCAACAGCAAACTCAGGAAGGGGAAGAACCTGATTTCCAGAGTTTTCACATCATGTTAAAAAAATGCCCAGTTTTCAACAAAAATTACAAGGCATGCAAGGAACCAAAGTGCGAGCCGTGTCAGAAAGACGAGGTCACTTTGGTTCAAGAAGATACTTGGGAAAGCAGAGGAGCTGGCAGACTTCAAGATGGGGCAGTTGAGATCTCCCAATGTGAGGAGAGAAGCAAACAGAGCCTGAGACCTGTGGGTTATCATCAGGTGAACCAGCACACGCATGATGGGGGTCAGAGGGGAGAGAGAGCAGAGAGATTTGAAGAAACGCTGGCTGGAATCTTACAAATTTGACGAAGGACATTAACCCACACATCCCAGGAATTCAGATCATCAGGGATATTCTTATTAAGATCTGCTTTGAGACACATTAGAACCAAAGTGTTGACAGACAAGGAATTGTGAAGCCAGAGATAGAGAGCTGCCTCGTCACAAACAAGGGATCTTCAAAAATATGAACATCTGATTTCCTGTCAGAAACCACAGGGGCTAGAGGGTTAGGGGATGACATATTCAGTGCACTGGGAAAAAATGTCAGCAGGAATCCTACATCTAGCAAAATAGTCTTCAAAAATGAAGGAAAAGTTAACATTCCTGGGTGAACAAAAATTGAGACAGTTTTTTGCTAGTAGACTTTATGAAAAATGCCAAAGAAAGTCCTTCAAACTGAAATGAAAGGACACTGTAATTAAGATCCACATGAAGAAATAAAACATTGTTGAGGTGTTAACTTGGCTAAGTTGCTTCAGTCGAGTCCAACTCTTGCGTCCTGTGGACTGCAGCCTGCCAGGCCCCTCTGTCCATGGGCTTTTCCAGACAATAATACAGAAGGAAAAGTTAACATTCCTGGGTGAACAAAAATTGAGACAGTTTTTTGCTAGTAGACTTTATGAAAAATGCCAAAGAAAGTCCTTCAAACTGAAATGAAAGGACACTGTAATTAAGATCCACATGAAGAAATAAAACATTGTTGAGGTGTTAACTTGGCTAAGTTGCTTCAGTCGAGTCCAACTCTTGCGTCCTGTGGACTGAGCCTGCCAGGCCCCTCTGTCCATGGGCTTTTCCAGACAATAATACTGGGGTGGGTTGCCGTTTCCTACTCCAGAGGATCTTCCTGACCCTGGGATTGAACTCGCATCTCTCATACCTCCTGCACTGGCAGGCAGTTTCTTTACCACTGTACTACCTGGGAGGCCCGTAAGTACTTTAAATATAAAGGGAGTAAATGCTCCAATTAAGAGCATACCCTAATAAAATGTTTAATCCATCAAGACATAACAACTATAAATACATAGGCATCTAACAGTAGAGCCCCAAAAAGAAACAGGACAATGGAAGGGAGAAGCAGTTAAGCAACAGTGGTTGGAGACTTCAACACCTCACTTACCCTATTGGATAGAACAGACAAAAGGAGTAAGATACTTAGGAATAAATTTAACCAAGGTGGTGTAAGATACACTAAAAAAAAAAAGAAATCCTGGGCTCGTGGATTAGAAGACAGTACTGTGGAGATGGCAGAACTCTAAAAATTGATCTATAAGATCAATATGTATCAAAACTTCAACTGCCTTTTGTCCATGTGGACTGGCTGATCCTAAAATCCATAAGGAATTGCATGGAATTCCTCAAAAAGCCAAAAGAGTCTTGAACAAAGTCAGAGAACTCATAATTTCAGAACTTGCCACAAAGCTATAGTAATTCAGTGTGATACTGGCATAAAGAAGGTATATAGAAACATGGGATAGAATTGAGATGTAAACCTTATGCTAAAATGATTTTTGACAAGGGTGCCAGGACCATTCAATGGGGAAAGAATATTCTCTTCAACAACTATCCACAAACCAGCTAATGAAGTTGAATCTTCACCTCACACCACATATAAACATTGACCTAAAATAGCTTTAAACAAAACAATGTAAGAACTAAAGCTATAAAAATCTTAGAAGACAGGAATAAATAATCTGTAACTTTAGATATATCAGTGGATTCTTAGATTGATACCAAAAGAACAAGCAAAAAATAAATTGAATTTCATCAAAACAAATTTGGATATTAAGGACACTGTCAAAATAAGACAATCCACAGGATGGGAGAAAACACTTGGAAATCATATCTCTGATAAAAGTTTAGTATCCACAATACATAAAGAACTCTTACAACTCAAGAGCAAAAAGACAACCTAGTTTTTTAAATGGGCAAAGGATTTGAATAGAATTTCTCCAGAAAAGATGTCAAAAGTAACTGACAAACATGAAGAGATGTTTAGCATCACTAATCGTCAGGTAAACGCAACTTAAAACCATGAGATACCACTTCACATCTAGTGTGATGGCTATCATCAATGAGATGTGTTGGGGAGGATAAGGAAAAATTGAACATCTTACATATATATTGCTAGTAGGAACGTAAAGTGGTACAATTGCTATGCAAAAATGGTGAATCTTCAAAAACTTAGAGTTACTATTTGACTCAACAATTCCATCCAAGAGAAATGAGAACACATACCCACCCAAACTTATGCATGAATGAATGTTCATAGTGTTATTCAGAATCACCCCAAAGTGCAGACAACCCACATGTTCACAGATGTGATGAACGGATGAATAAAATGTGATACAGCCACATAATGGGATATTAGCTATAAACAAAAGTGAAGTATTGATGCAACATGGATGGACCTTGAAAACATGGTAAGTGAAAAAACGTCAGACACAAATGTTAGTGGTTTCCAAGGGAGGGTGGGAGGAGGGTTGGAAAATGACTGCTTAAGAGTACAGGGGGTGATGAAAATTCTTAGAATTAGGTGGTGGTGATTGCACACCACTCTGAACCCACTGAATCTGTACCATTTTAAATGGTTAAAATTTAGAATTTTATGTGAATTTTACCTCAGTTGAAAAAAAAGGTAAAAAAAAATTGAATGTGCACACACATCGCGCAGGCAATCTCGTTAAAATGTAGATTCTGGGCAGGGCCCGAAATTCAGCATTTTTGATAAGCTCCCAAGTGACTCCTTTATTGTTCACCGATGGCCACATACTGAGTAAGAAGGCTACTCAGAGGCCCTTCCGCTGCCTGCCTTAAAATTCTGGGCCTCAGGTGCCTTACCTCTTGAACCCACCCCTACCCTGTCCATCCCTGTAAATAAGAAGGGTGGAAGCATGCAGGTGGACTGGTGCTCCTAGGTCTGAGTCTGCAGGGGTGTGAGCCTCAGGGCATGGGGGCAGATGGAGAAGGGGCTGTGGCTGCAGAGGTCACTGTCAGCAGACGGAGAGGACCAAAGGAGTAGGTTTTATTTTGCACAAAGCTGAGGAAGCCAGGCCAGAATGCCTGTTCTGTTCTCAGAGGAGGGCTATCGTGTCACTGCCAGCTGCTGGGCGGCTCCAGCTCTGGTGCTCAGAAGCGATCTGAAAGAGAGGGGGCAACCTGGGGGGTGAGTGAACGGGCACTGACTGCCGCCTGCCCTCCCCTGCCAGTCTCCCAGGGACTCCTGTGCCAGGAACACAGAGCTCACGGAGGAGGCAGCTGCTCCGCGTCAGGGTGGTGTGGAGTGGAGCTTTGCCGGGTGCCTTTTCCTGATGCTGGGCTACAGCAACCTGGGGGTGTGGGCAGACCGCTCTCTGGGGGGAGTAGGAGGGATTCCTCCCAATTCTGTCCCAAGGAGAAGCAGGAGACTCCCTGGCTTGTCCACGGAGTGGAGCAGTCGTCCCCACCCTGCTGTCTGGTCCCAGAGGCTGTCATCTCCGCTACCCGAGCTGCTCACCGTCTCCATCTCCCAGGAGGTCGGGGATCGGGCTGAAGGGCCCCGGGGGCAAGTTCCAGGCCAGCTCCTCCAGCTGACCCAGCAGGCCTTTGACTTCTGCCTCCAGGTGCTCCACCGTCTTCTCCACCGTCTAGAGGGAGGAGAGAAGGCGGAGACAGTAGGGGAGTGGAAGACAGGAGTGAGGTCAGTCTTGCTTCATCAGCCGCATCCTCCGGAGCCCGTGGCAGTCAAGTAGGGTGCAGCGGGACGAGGACTAGGTGCCAGGGGACCTGGGTCCTCCTGGTTCAGGCACTGCCCCCGTCTGCCTCTCAGCTCCCAGATGACAAGATTCGAGGGCTCACTCAAGGCCACTTCTGGCGCTGGCGCTCAGCCGTTCCGCTTAATCACTGGTTTGGGGCATGGATGGACTCTGGGATCCCTTTTCCCATTTCAAGATGACACGACTGGGAGCTCATATTTCTTTTGTTGCCCCGCCCCCTGGTGGCGACTCTCCCAAATGACCGTTTTGGCATTTTGAAATTTTCTTTATTGGGGTTCTTAACTTTTTTGGTAAATGAACCCCTTTAGTAGTCTGGTAAAACCTATAGACTCCCATCAGAAGAATGCTTTCATTGAGAAAATAAAATATATAGGGTTTCCAAGGACATAAAATGCATTAAAATATTAAAGTATTTAAATTTTGATATAAAACATATTACCTTAAGTAACAGCAGACCTAACAACAACTGAAGTTTTGACACACTGATTAGAATAAATTGAGATATAAATTGAGATATTCACAGTGACTATAATGGGATGAAATTATCTGATTTCTATTGATGACAGGTCAAGGTACAATTGTTTTTTGTCTATAGTGAATGACAGTGCTAAACTTCAGCTAAAGGTTTGTGAAATAAAGTGCAGTTTTTACCCCACACAAGTCTATGGACCCCGGGTTACAAGCAGTAGCTGTATAACAAAACACAGTGACTGAATTTCCACCTTCTCATCTGGTGACTATGCAGCGATCTCCCGCTGGAGGCAAGCAAGTCTTAGGGGAGGCAGGGTCTGCTGGGGACTGGTCAGCCTAACAGTACAGGTAGGGCATGGAGATGTTTAACATGGTGGCCAGGGAGCAGGACTGGCCCAGATCGCTCCAATTTTAAAAACCAGATTGGCCTGAGCCCTCCAAAGCCACCAGCAGCCTGGCAGAGGGTCCTGAAGCTGCATGTCCTCCCGGGCCACCCTCATTACCTCCTCTATGATGTCCAGCCGACTGTGGACAGCCACGTGTGCGTCACAGCCTGTGCTCTGGGCTGAGTCTCCTCGGGAGGGGGTGAAGGGTTCATCAGCTGTGGGAAAACAAGTCTTGTCACTTGGGGCCCTTGGTTTCCCTGTAACATCAGAGTCTTGCAAAGTACCTGGCTCAAAGGAGGTGAGTCCAGAAAACAGTGGAAAGAGAAGCCGAGAGGGCCAGGATGTGAATGCAGGGCTGCCCTACTTATTCATCCCTAGGACCATGGTCACCTGCAGACCCAAGTGGGCATCCTCAAGGAGGCGCGGGCTGAACTGGATAAGAAAAGGAAGGGAAGGGGTGTTTTAGCCAGAAAGAGTGAGTGTGCAAAGATAGACATGAAGTGGCATGGGGTCGCAAAGAGTCCAACACTGAGTGACTTCACTTTCACTTTTCATTTTCCTGCATTGGAGAAGGAAATGGCAACCCACTCCAGTGTTCTTGTCTGGAGAATCACAGGGACGGGGGAGCCTGGTGGGCTGCCATCTATGGGGCCGCGCAGAGTCGGACACGACTGAAGCGACTCAGCAGCAGCGGCAGCAGCAAGGCTCAGTGCAGAAACCCTTGGGGGTTTGGAGAGGCTGGAAAGTACCGCGTGGCTGGGGGATGAGACTGCAGAAGTGGATGATGGAAACAAAGCCGGGGTCCTAATCTATCAGTCATGATGTTTGTTTGGGGGGTTATTTTAACAGGGAGTGACATAGTCGTATATGAATTTTTAAAATACACAGAATGAATTGGAGAGATTCATCTTTAAAGGCAGGAAGCATCACAGTAATTGGCATAAGAACTGGTGAAAGGAGACAGCTGTAGGAAAAGAGGAAGAGTATGTGTGGAGATATTTTAGAAATAGCATTATGTGCCACGTGGTGTGCTCAACAAACGCGTAAACTCAGCCAACCTCTACCACCAATTACTACCCACAGTTTACACATGAGGAAATTGAGAGGAGTGACGTGATAGGTCCAGCGTCACACAGCTAGCAAGTGGAAGTTCTGAGGTTCAACCTGTTCAACATCATTTTCCTCCCCACCGTTGGCTCCTTCTTGATTCTTCCTGGCACCAGCAACCTTCACACCAGAAGTCTTAGAGCCTGGTTTTGAGCCAAGTTGCAGGGTTGGTGGCTCTGAGATGTTTTCAGGGCATCCAAGTTGGCTGGGTCCTTGGAAAACATGGGCACTCAGGAAGGGGGACACTGCCCCAGAAACAAGGAGAAGCCAAGCACTTTAAAGAGGATGGAACAGCACGGCCTGAAGAGGCACTGAGGTCTAGCAAGATAAAGACTGGCACACAGAGCAGCAGAGAAGCTGATGCCGAATGCCATCCCAGCGCTTTCAGTAAAGAGGTGCCAGCAGACCAGAGTCTAATCACGGTGGGATGAGAAGGGAAGGAAAGGCCAAGAAAAGGAGACAGAGATCCTAGAAAACATGACCACCAAGCTTGGCTGCGAGTGGAGATCAGGTCACAACGTCTAAAGAAGGGTTTACTGTTATTTCCAGGTTTTTAAGCATTGAAGAAACTAAACCATGCTTTTAGCCTGAAGACAGGAAGAACCCAGGAGAACTGGAAGAATGCGAGGCCACAGAGTCCAGAAATGGTGATGGGGGTGGGGGTGGGGGTCACTCATGGAAGAGAGAGAGAGGACACACTGCAGAAACGGGTAAAAAGTTCTACTTGAAAGGGTCAAGAAGTTGAGCAAGTCCCACCTAATAACCACTCTTCACTCGGTGAAGAGGGGACTCATCTGCTGAAAACTCCTGCAGGGTTAACAAAGAGGAGAGTTCATTGTGAAGTTACTGGGAATTCTCTGAGCAGGCTGATAGACACAGCCACTAAAATGGGAGCCATGGCAAGAGTACTTTCACCATGGAAACTGACAAATGCTTTGTTTCCCAAGAGCCAGTGTATCAGCACCCCTGGGTAAGAAGCTTGAATAAAGAGAGGGGGTGAGGAGAATGACAGAAGCAGTTAGGAGGATGATACGGAGTGACAGCACCAAGGAAGCCGCACCCTGGTAGCTCAGCAGCTGGTGTTAGCAGCAAAGACAGATGGATGGACAAGCTGAAACCTGGGACAAGCTGAAACACGGGATGAATGTGGTGACAGGCAGGAGAGAAAGGAGCTGAGATTCAACCAGCCAGGGCTTAAGCAGCTGAGTTCTGGAGTCTAGCCTGAATAAGGAAGGGGAAAATGCCAATAAGAGGACTGACAATTGGGAGAAATGGAAGGGCTGAAGGCACTGGAGGTCTCAATGCAATGATGGGGGTAACAGAATTTACTGCAATTTTTAAGAGATATTGCAATTTTTAGCTTTGAGAGGTAGAGCAACTTCACAGTGACAATACTAAGGCTGTGGGCATCTGAAGCAGAGTAGGGATAAGAGTTATTGGACTTGATCTTTGTAAATGCAAAACTCTTGTAACTCTGAGACTTCAGTGTTGGTTGGGTTGCCTGAGGGGACATACAAAGTTGCCTAGAAGGTTGGCAGGCCTTGAGGTAAAGATGGAGATGATAAGCCATTTTGCTGGTGATGACTGTGTAACTCTGAAGGCTGGGTGACTTGTCCAAGATCACACAGTTGGCAAATGACTGAACCCCAAGCACCCTGGCCTCCTCCTGGCCCCACTAGCTGGTCAGCCAGCTGGTTTTCTGGAGCTCTGCCTGAGTCCCCATGTCCTAAGAGTCTCTGGTCCCAACTCTGTCTATCTGGACCCCAGCTCTTCCACACAGGGGTGAGAGCCAAGCACAGGGACAAAACTTCCTTCCACTCTCAGCATCTTTTGTGGAGAACAATTTCAGTTTTTACTTTCTGCTTTTTATTACATCCATCCATTGAACTTAGAAAAACCTCTTCAAAAAACACTGGTCTTCTTGTTGACTTTGGGGAGGGAGGGGATGTTATAGTGGCACTTTGGTTATTTTTTTAAAAGGAGCCTTTTAGAGATCTCTCCTGAAATATTTATAGATACAATGCTATTATGTCTTGGCTTTACTTCAAAATAATCCAGGCCTGGGAGTGGGAGGAGGCATGGGTGGGAGTGTTGGACATTGGTCAAGATTGACCAAGACTGGAAATTGTTGAAATTGAGTGACAGGGACATGGGGTGGGGGTTGGAGGGTTCACTCTGCTCTTCTACTTTTGTATGCATGTTTGAAACTTTCCACAATATAAGGCAGTTGTCCAATGGGGTTGTCAGCAAAAAGCATGAGTCGCTGTGGGCTTTGTGCATTGATACAAAATGTTCTGGATGGGTGTTGGGGGGTGTTCTGAGAGACCCCACCTGGAGGGCTGTGCTCCATTCTGGGTCATTCACTAAGAGAAGGCTTTGGACAGGCAGAGGCAGATGTGAAGTGGCCACTGTGAAGGGACTCCAGATGTTGACTCATGTCTCAGTTGAGAAAACTGGGGTGCTCAGCTAGAGAGAGAGGACGTGGAGGGGCAGGCAGAGCTGTTCTCAGCCACACAGGGCGCTGTCCTGGGCTAGGTCTGTGCCCACACACCTCTGCAGGCTCTGCCCAGGGGGGCCTTTGGCCAAGCCTTTCCCCTGAACCCCACCTGCCCTTTCCCAGACCCTAAACTACTCTTCTCCCCCTCCCGCAAGCACTTAGGCCAGGAGGAAGCAGGGTGACCCTGCCGGCCAAGCAGGGCTCTATCAGCCCTCTAAGTCACGAGCAACGTGAATCTGCTCCCCTCGCTCAGCCTAAAACATCCTGTTCTCTGCGTGTCTGTGATGAGGCCTGACTTGGCTCCTAGACCCCTCCAGAGAAGAGACTGGGCTGAGGCTGCTCTCCACATCACAGCATCTGGACACAACTGCGCCCCGGGCTGCGGCACAACTGTCTGTGAGCTCATCCGGCCTCCCGGGGAGCTCTGCTGAGAGGGCGGGTAGGGGATCGGGAGGCCGGGGGTGGCTGGGAAGAGCCGGGCCACCTGGCCCCACCGCGCCCTTCCCCATGGGGGTTCTCACAGCATTGACTTCAAAGCCTGAAGGCAGAAAACACACCCAAGGCTCACCTGTCTCTCAGACCTCAAATGAGCTACCAGGACAGAACCGGGATGAGTCTAAGGACAAGTTGCTTGCCTGCCCAGAAACTCCAGCAAAGCAACAGTTAGCCAAGGACTCCCTTCGCGCTGTCTTGCCAGTGAGGAGCTCATGATAATGCCCGCCGGTTCACAGGGCTCCAGGGAAGCTCAAGCCAGAGGAAGAAGAGTGGGGGAGGTGGCAGATTATCCCGCCTGACCACTGACGGCCAAGGCTGCGGTTCCCAGTGTTCCCTGCCTTTCTCTGCTCCCCGCGTCCCCTGCCTGGCCAGTTGGGAATGGCCCTTCTTGGATGCAAGGTTGTTTTCCCTGGCCTGGCGCCTGCTCAGGGCCTGTATGCACCCTGGACTGCGCCTTGGGTGGAACATGGTGAGAGCCGGCTGCCGGTGGGGAGTGGGATGGGGTGGACCAGAGACCCAGCCAGGCAAGGGGTAGACTCCAGTTAAAGGGGCGTGGCCACTGGGCCCCCAGCCTTTGAGGCAGGAGTAAGCCCCTCCCACTGACAGACATAGGAGAACTTTTTTTTCCTCTAGACCTGAACACTCACTAAGTGTACAACTCAAATGATTTCTGACCCTGAAAAGTGCTTCTCTGGCCAGCTACACTTGTAGACTGTGGCTTAATTCTATGTGACCACATTCAACATAATAAGTCTAATAAATTTGACCACATTCAATATTTGTATTAAAATTTCTGCTTCATTCCAAACCAGTGTTTTGTTTTGTTTTGTTTTGTTTTAAGCAGAAGAATGCTATTTTCAAACAATTATATGAAGAACTCTAATCTGTGGACCTGCTCTGCCTGAAACAGGAGCCCGCTCAGAGGGAGCTCAGATGCTGGGAAACTTTTATTTTGGGAGTGATATGTTGTCTCCCTTGTTCTCTGGTCATTTTCCAGAGGTGGATTTGACTTTTGCCAGTGACTCTGAGAGCTTACCAATGCAGTCAGTGGGTGGTGAAAGTGAGGATACAAGCTGAGCTGCTGTAACAAAGGGCCTCCCCTGCCCCCAAGTCACACACATTTCTTTCTTTCTCACTTATCAGTTCAGAGGTGGACTGGCTGATGCTCCCGCCTGGCAGGCAGCTCTGCTCCCCTCAAGGCCGTACAGGAAACCAGATTCCTTCTACCTCAGAATCCTACGTTTTTTAATCACTGGGTTATAAAGTACTAGAACATTCCTAAACCCTCACCACACCAAGGACTAGGAAGCCATCCAGGATAAACCTCTCTCCACATGCTGTGAACAGAACACAAGGTTGCGAGTCAGAGGTGTGGTCCCACCTCCACTGCTGGCTGACTGTGCTCTTTGCCTCTCACTGAGCTGCTTCTGCGAGGATCCTCCCTGCCCTGTCTACTGGGCAGGACTGCTGTGCTGATTCAAGGGGATTCTGCGTTTGAAGGCACCTGAGAACTGCCAGGTGATGTGACAGGTGAGGCGTTCACCAGGTGGGCTGGAGACTGAGCAGGCGGTGTCCACCCCTGTGGTCTTCCCTCTCCACGTGGAGCCAGTGTTCTTCACTAGGTAACGCTGGCTAGGTCTCCTCAAGCTGGGGAGGCATCTGCTCTGGGACTACACCGTGCAGTGGGGTGCTTGGGAGGGGCTTCGCCAACAAGCACACCGGGGGTTCAAGGCTGACCGGATTTCCTGGGCTCTGTTATAAGCCAGTCCTACTTGCTGGATCCTTGGTTTCTCCACCTTTAGAATGGGTACAGCCATACTCTATATTTGAATCCACTATCAACTTATGATCACTTATTACATGCCAAACTTTTTGTTCAGTGCTTACCTGTGTTATTATCTCATTTCATTCTATCTGTAAGCTCAGTACTCCTACATCACTTTTTTATAGATTAGAAAACCAAAGATCAAAGAGGTTGAGACATGCCCAAGACTACACGGCTAGTAGGTAGTGGGGACAGGATTTGAATCCTACCTGCTTGACACTATGCTGTTTTTGGGAGTTCTGTGATGAGTTAAGGGCCTCCCATTTTGGGATCTCAGCTGCCTCCTCTGTAAAATGAGGGGCTGGACAAGCATGGGGCAAAAGGGACCTGTACTCATGACACCTGTGCACCTGGCCTGGGGCCCAACAAGAGCCCAAATGTGGGCATTGGATCAAATTGTCTTTAAGAGGTTCACTCCCCGTCATCCATTTTTGTAAGAAGAAATGCATGATTCTTACCATGCGTGCTGCATGCTAAGTCATGTCAGTTGTGTCCGACTTTTCGCGACCCCATGGACTGTAGCCTGCCAGTCTTCTCTCAGTCTTCCCTGTCCATGGGATTCTCCAGACAAGAATACTGGAGTGGGTTGCCATGCCCTCCTCCAGGGGATCTTCCTGATCCAGGGACTGAACCCCAGTCTCTTGAGTCTCCTGCATTGGCAGGCAGGTTCTTTACCACTAGTGCCACCTGGGAAGATGTCTCACCATAGCTCGAGCATCTTCTTTCACTCAAAGCAAAAAAGCAGAATCCCAATGGAAGACAGTCCACAGGGACCTGGAGTGATGGTGGCATCCTGTAGGCCCCGAGGCATGGATGAGAATGGCTAATGGGACTACGCTATAGGACTTGAGACCCCTCTGATAGCAAAACAAAAAAGGAACTCAGCTGAAGTCTTAACTTAAAAAAAAATTCTCTACAAATAACACAGAACAGTCAATTTCACTCAACACATAAAAGACTTTATAGAGCAATATGAAAAATCCTAATACCACAATTGAAAAGGCCAAGACAATTCACAATTAGAAATGACCAATATTCATTTGAAAAAAAAAATCCAACCTTGGCAGTAATCAAAGAAATGAAAATTAAAGCAATAAACCATCTTAAAGTATTCTTGCAAAAAAATTCTAATTGGAAATAGACGATGCTTCTAGATCTAAATCCCAGTTTATAGACAATACAGGGAAAAGGAGAACATTTAAATGACACAAAGAAGATGCAATCAGCTAAAATTTAAATGTGAAAAACTATAGGACCAGCAACATAGTTTCTTTGCCAAATAAATTTTTAAGAAAAAAGAAAGAACCTTCTAAAGAAACTTAAAACTTACTAAAAGAAACTTAATGGACATATCAACCAAAATCCAAATGTATCTATCTCATTTGAATCAAACAGACCAAATATAAAACATGACAGAATTAGGGACATGAATACCAACTGGACATCTGATGATATTCAGGAATTATTGTCATTTTTAGGGAGTGACAATGGTATTTTAGTTATTAAAAGATTATTGATGCTTTAATAATACATAAGGTAATACTTATAGATGAAAATATTTAGTACCTGGAGTTTCCTGTAATCTGAGGGAGGGGAGAGAAAGTGGATTAGATAAATTAAGATCTGTCAGGAATCCATGGAGGTTCCTTACACTATTCTCTATGTATAGCCCAAAGATTTGATAATCAACAGTTTAAAAAAAAATGGTATAATTGTCTGAAGTCTGAAAGGTTATATAAAACAATGAACACAATGTGAAATTACATAAATACATTTGTACTTTCTTCTTTTTTTCTTAATCTGAAGCAATGAGCATGATCAGGAAGAAAATAATGTTTAAAATGGCTTTAAGACAAAACGTATGTACCACTCATAGCTAAGGGGCCACAGAAGGTCAGCCACTGTGGGCAGTGGCCAGCTCCTCCCTCTGGGGGAGCACAGACTTGGCTTTGTCCCCTCAGCTCCTGGAGGTGGGGACTCTGCAAAGAGGGGGCAGGCAGTGGGCCAGGGAAGTATGGGGTGGGGGGATGGCACTGTGGGCCCGCTCTGTGCTGGGTGGTCTCAGCCACTCCTCACTCAGCCTGTGAGGAAGGGGTTGTTGGCCCTCCTGTGCCAACCTCAGTGGAGAAGCTGGCTCGGAGAGGTCAGTGGAGCTGTCTGAGGGCTTGAGGGAAGGAGCCAATGTGTGTTGACAGGTGTTCTGTGCTGGGCACTTCCCTTTCCTCCGGCTCTCTGGGGTGGCTACTGTTCTCCCCAACTTACAGAAGAGGAAACAGCTTCGGAGAGGTGACATGACTCACCCAAGGCCACTCAGCCAGGGGCTGGTCAGGAGCAGGACTGGCTTCAGCCCTTTCCCTGGTGCTCCCGGTTCCCTGCCAGGGGAGCTTCCATCCTAACACAGGGCACTTCCACCGGCTCCAGGTGGATGGGGGAGCAGCCTGACACAGGGCAAGGGTGTGGCTGAGGGGGCGGGAGACCTGCATGCCTGGGCAACTGGGCCTTCCCCTCACTTGTGCAGCTGTGAGCATCAGCCGTCTCTGGTTGAGGGTGGCAAGAGAGCTTGGGTAAATGTCAACTGTAAAGCGCTACACAAAGTGCAGAGTCTTGGGGTCTGGAAGGAACATCTACGCTTGCGGTGCAGTTAGTCCTTCTGCAGCCTTCCTGTCCGAGCCTCACCTGCGAGGGGACAGCTCTAAGGCTGCTGTCAGGGGAGCTGGAGGGGATGAAGCACGGCAAGGAACCCAGCCTGGAGCACCCAGAGGGCCTCTCCTTCCTGCGGCCTCCTCCCCACCCACCCAAGGCTGCTCAGGCCCACTGGGAAAGCTCTCCAGAAGGCTGACAACTGGCCTCCTCGCCTCTACTGCAGGACCTCCTCAGACTACCAGGCAGGTGAAGCCGAGACCTCCAGGGGCCGTCTGCCTGGCCCCTACCAGCTGGTCCGGACCAGACCGGGGTCATCTGCCTGTTGGAGCTCAGCATCCCAGTGAATTCCCCAGGAAAGGAGGCCTGGGTGCTTCGCAGGCCCGCCCCTGACCATTCACCTCCTGATCCTGGCCCCGTCCTCCCTCTCCTCCCCACCCAGGGCACTGGGTTTCTCCACTCTCTCTCTTTTTTGTTTGTTTCTCTCGGATCTTCCTCTCTCCCCTTTCTCTTGCCATTTTAGTTCCTCTGTTTCTTTCCCACTAAACTGCTTTTCCTGTCCTCATTCATAGTTCACACCCATCTGTTTATCTCCGAAATCTTTCTGTCCCAGCCTCTCCCTTTCTCTCTTTATTCGTTCCTTTTTCTAAGTCCCTCTGCCTTTATCTCTCTGCCTTTTTCTATTTGTCTTTCCTTTTTCTCTCCCCATCGCTCTCTCTCCCTCCCTTTATCTCCCTCTTTCTCCATCTCTCTCTCTCTCCATCTGGCTCCGTTCCCATCTCCCTCCCTCTCTTCTGCTCCTTCCTCGAGGTCCGCGGTCTCCCTAGCCCTCGCCCCGCTCCCAGGCCCCACTCACCGGCGAAGGCGCCCGGGGGCGGAGCAGGGCGAGCCCGGCCAGTGCGCAGAGCAGGGGCCGCATGCTGCCGGCCGGCGGGGCGCAGCGCCTCTTCTGCCGGCGGCCGCCCTCCCCGCCCTCCCCGGGATCGCGCCGGCCCGCCTGGGAGGAAATGCTCGCAGTTTCAGCCAAGATTCCTGGGCGGCTCCGGGCTTTCTGGCTCCAGCGAGCCCGCCCCCTCCAGGGACCCCGCGAGCGGAGGGGAGATGTGCCAGGCTGGGCGTCTCCCCAGGAAGGGGCCGCGCTCTGAGCCCCCCGCGCCTCCCCCTCGGCCCGAGCACAGAACAGAGGATGATGGAACCGGGGGCCCAGTGATCCATTATGAGCCCATTTCACAGACCAGCAAGTTGCAGTTTCCAGAAGTGCCACCCACGCCTGTGGCACAGGATCTGAATCCCTAACTTCACGGAGTAATCAGCTCTGATGACATCAGATAGTGCCACTCTGAGAGGGAGGCTCAGAATGGAGGGTCTGCATTCCACGGAAATTTTGTCCTTCCAAAGGAGTAACAGTATTGTTAAAAGATACTTTCCAAAGGAATATAGTGGATTTGTTATTGACCTGGGTTCTTAAATAGAAATTGATGGGGACTTCCCTGGTGGTCTGGTGGTTAAGAACCCACCTTGCAATGAAGGGAACCTGAGTTTGATCCCTGTTCAGGGAACTAAGATCCTACACGCTGAGGAGAAACTAAGTCTACATGCCACAGCTGACGAGCCCTGACGCCACAAGTCGAGAGTCCCTTTGCCGCAGTGGAAGATCCCACATGATGGCAACCAAATAAATTAAAAAAAAAAAAAATTGGTAAAATGCCAGATCAGGCAAGGCCTTATTGGATCTCTTACCTAAGCACGCCAAATAATAGGTATGGGTGCCCTTACTTGCTCCCTGGGGGAGAGGGTGAGCTGGTCCCTAAATGACTCCAAGATTGGGGTGGATCGTGCCTGGGCTGGAGGGGTATGTTTAGGAGGTCTGCCCACCCTCTTGGTGTGATGAATAGTCCCTGCTTTTGTTTCTGACCCCCCAGAAGTGGCAGTTGGGTTTTTTGTCTTTTTGTATCTTCTTGTTTCTAGTTTGTACAACCACACAGTTACTTTTAGTCCCCTATAGTTTCTTTGTATTTTGTTGCTGGAGAAAAGTTTGTCCAGGAGCAAGCACTGCAGCAAAGCGTCCCAAGTCCCAGCCTGTCTCAGATTTAGGTGTCCGAGCAACTTCACTTTCACACATTGGAGAAGGAAATGGCAACCCACTCCAGTGTTCTTGCCTGGAGAATCCTAGGGACGGGGGAGCCTGGGCTGCCATCTATGGGGTCGCACAGAGTCAGACATGACTGAAGCGACTTAGCAGCAGCAGCAGCAGCAACATAGAATGATCTCTAAAATTTGACGAGATGAACATGAAAATAAAAGCATGAAAGTAAAAATCCCCAAATTTAGGCTTCCCTGATGGCTCAGCTGGTAAAGAATCCGTGTGCAATGTGGGAGACCTGGATTCAATCGCTGGGTTGGGAAGATCTCCTGGAGAAGGGAACAGCTACCCACTCCAGTATTCTGCCCTATACAGTCCAAGGGATTGCAAAGAGTTGTACAGGACTGAGCGACTTTCACTTTCCATATATTCTTCAGTTCCATGTATACACATTTTGTCTGAATTTATATTGGGAAACACATAGACAAGGAACTGGAAGAGTTTACCAAGTTGAGGGAACTGGACTGAAATCTAGCCAAGCTGGCCTCTTGCTGGATATGCCAAAGATTCTTACTAAGCCCAAAGGAGGGGCCCGCCACTGAGAGCAGGGCTCCAAGGCACACCCAGTTACACTGCAGTCTATATTGGAACTGTGCTGCAGGTGGCGCCATTTACATAAAATGCTTCCGCAGTGGGGAGACCTGAAGTTGTATGTAAAGGCAGCCCTGTACATTTTTGCCCACTGGATATTTACCTTTTAATATTTTGACAGTTTGATGATGAAAAAAATTACCTTGTTATTTACATGTTATTTTTTATGAGTGAAGTGGAGTTTATTTGCCTATTCAAATACATTTTTTTTCTATTTTCCCTCTTTCCTTTATGTATTCTGATTACTAATCTGATATATTAATATCGGCAAGGAGATCAAACCAGTCAATCCTAAAGGAAATCAACCCTGAATATTCAATGGAAGGACTGAGGCTGAAGATGAAGCTCCAGGACTTTGGCCACCTGATGTGAAGAACTGACTCATTGGGAAAGACCCTGATGCTGGGAAATACTGAGGACAAGAGGAGAAGGGGGCAGCAGAGGATGGGCTGGTTGGATGGCATCAATGACCCAGTGAAAACCATGTATTTTCAGAGAAGATATATTTGATTAGATCAGAAAGCTGCAGATCCCAGGTTGGAAGGCAGGTGGACCAGATTCTAAAATTCATGCTCTGAAGCATCATCAGGCCCCAGGTGAGTAACTAGGTACTGAGGAAATCTGGAGGGAGGTGGAGGTAGAAGAGGGCAGATTGGGTCTTTGGAGCTCTTAAGTTAGGGAAAGACGACCCATAACTGCCTGCGTAGGTAAAGCGCTATAATGTGCACAGTCATCCTTCCGCCCTGGCAGTTACCACCAAGATCCACAGTTGAACCCTCACTGGGAGTATGACGCTTGGAGAAGTCAGGGGGTGGCATAAGGTCACGCAGAAAGGTGGAGACTTGCTCCCAGGATACCCATGCACCCGTGGCAATGCTGCAGGACGTGTGTGGCCTCCCGGCTGGCCTGTTGTGGCGCTAAAAGGGGGTAGGGGGCATCTGGCAGGGCTTGCTCCCCCAGCCCACACCCAAAGGCAGGGGGCCAAGGCAAACGGTTAGCGGGAGCTGGCCATCTCTCTGGAGGTGGAGCGGAGGAGAGGGACTGCCAAGCTGGAAGGGGCTCAGTGGCTGGGAGGGTCAGAGTCCACAAAAGCCTCCTTGTCTTCTTGTCTCTGGGCAGACAAGACTGATTCCAGAAAGGTCTTAGCCCTGCGTGGGCCAGGCCACCCCTCCTCCACACAGATGGAGCAAGCCTGCTAGCCCATGGCACACAAGTTACAGACGGAGAGAATGAACCAGTGGAGTGTGGGTATAGATGCCTCTGTAGAGGATAGAAGGTGCAGGGGACCTAACAAGGTGAGATTTAAGAAGGCTTTTGTGTTTTGTTTTTGTTTAAAACTCTATCCCCCTTCTGGCTAACAGTCCCAAATCCTCCCAGCTAGGGGAAGATGTAGGAAGGTAGGGAAGTCTGCTGTATACAGGCCTAATGTTAACCAGTATACCATCAGTAATTGTCGTCCTAAATGGCGACATTCACTGATGCTGACCTTCATTGACTCTGGCTTTATGTCAAGTACCGTTCCAAGCACTCTGCTGGTTTCTCAGTTCATCCCGGCTGGTACTGTATGAGTGGCGTTCTGTGGTTATCCCAGAGGTTGGTAAGGGCAGTTTCCCACCCAGTGTTTTTTGAAGTGTGATGAATCCACATTTAAAAGTGGAGAAAAGAAAGAAAAAAAAAAAAAAGGTGGTGGTTGGGGGAAGTGGAGGAAACCAGCTGAAAGGTGTCCTACCTGCTTAGTTTTTCCTACCTGCTTAGTTTTGAGAGATTTTTTACACAGATTCACATTGCTCAGTGTCAGTTCAGCCCATTGTCAAAGCCATAGACATTTCCCAACAACGTGTTCATTTATGACTCCAGGGTCCCGTGGACTTGGCGGGTAGGGAGTCTGGCATTTCCCCCAGCTCTGTGAGAACCTTATCAGTGTTCTCTGGGGGCGATGATCTCATTTTGCTTGAGACTGGAGCTGGAATATATACACTGAGGACACTCTGTGTTCTGATGTGGGTTCTTGGACGCTTTAATCTGCAGAAAATGATAAGAGGCCAGATGAGAAATGCAGGCAAAGCTTGACTCGGACTCAGACTTGTGCTGCAGCAGAAGGGAGTGAAAACAAGTAAGGCGTGTCCTTGCTTGCTCCCTGAGGGAGGGGGAGCTGGTCCTTTAAATGGGAGGGGAGGGGTGGATTGAAAGTTGAATTAGAAGCGTGGCTTGGGTGGGGTGCCCACCCCTCGGTGGTGCTGCAGGCAGGGCTCACGCACAATATCCTGCTTTTGTTTCTGACACCTCCTAAAAGGCTGTTGGGTTTATAGTCTTTTCGTATCTTGTTTTTGATTCGCCCCAACCGAGAGATGCATTTTCATAGTTTTATTTGTATTCCATTGCTCCAGGAGACAGTTGTCTAGGAGCAAATACATCAGTAAAGGTCCAAGGTCAAGTCAGTTGGCTGACTATTCAAAGCATTTTGGAGTTAGAATCCATCAGAAGAGGAGTTCAACCACTGACTCTGCCCTTACTGGTTGCGTAGCCTTAAGTAACTCAGAGGGGGTAACAGTAAGAAATGAGAATTCCCTCACCTGCGTCTGAGAAGCTTTCCTGGTCTGGTCACTGTTGTTTCCTCACCTTATTTGTCTGCAGGTTTGGAGTTTGCTGAGGGTGGAAAAGCTGCGGGCAGTGCACAGGCTGGCAGAGGCCCTCCGATGAAGTTCAGGGTTTGCAGGTGTTACCAATCCCGAGCTCGAAGTGCTCGCAGCAGGGCAGGCCAGGCCAGTAAATCGAGAGTAGAATTGTTGGGGCAAGGAATATTGACTGTATTTGGAAAGCTGCAGGCTGAGAAGACGGTGGACTAGTTTCCCAAAGAGCCATCTTGCCCAGGTTTGGATGCTAGTTTCTTTTGTGGAACAAAGAGGGGGAGGCCAGGATATCAAGTGAAAAAGGAGATAAGTTGTTGCAAATATTTTCTGGCGAATGTGATAATTTCTTCTTCCCTGAAGCCATTCACAGATGGGCCTGGTCAGGATGTTTCCTGTGAGTTTAAACAAAAATATTTTAGCTTAGTGCTCAGGCATGAGAGGTAGGATTCTCAGAGATGGGCTATTATGTATACTTTAAGATGGTGGTCCCTGAACCTTTTTGGCATTAGGGATCGGTTCCATGGAAGACAGTTTTTCCACGGACATTGGTGGTGGGAGGTGGGGGGAGATGCTTGGGGCAGGCCGTATGGTGAGTGTAGGTTCAGACTGAAATGTGAGCATGAAGGGGGTGATTCAGGAAGTAACTTGAGCCAGCAATGGGGATCAGTGGGGAGCAGCAGACGCTTGGCTAACTCGCCTGCCCCTCACCTCCTGCCATGCAGTCTGGTTCTTCACAGGGGTTGCGGACCCCTACTTTAAGGTATAGACAACATTCCTTTAGTGATTAACTTGTAGAAAAAGCAATGGAATACAGAGGTAAAAGGAAAAGAAACGATCCAACATGGAGTCAGGTTTGCTCTTCCCTATTACACAGGCAGTCAGGAACGTCAGCTGCAGGCTGAGCAAGGGCCAGCAGTTGACTCTGCTTCCTGAAGTAGATGCAGACTTTCAGGCCTCATTAGGGAGGCCTTTGAACATGAGTAGGGTGCTTCTTTTCTCTCTTTTTTTTAACTGGACAATTGCTATACAGCGTTGTGTTTCTGCTGTACCACGAAGTGAATCAGCTGTATGTATACATATATTCCCCTCCCTTTTCAGCCTCCCTCCCCGACTCTACCCCCCAAGTAGGATTTTTCTAAGCAGTATGTACTGTGTGCCATGGAAATTGGTGGGGTGTAGACAGGTGACAGGAGGAGAGGAGCCATAATTCTGGGGAATGTTTGGCCAGGTTATTGAGGGCCTTGAATACCTCTCTAGGAGGGTCACCCTTTATGCTGTAGGCAGAGGTGCTGACAGGGATTTTGGCTGGAGGATGACTCAATCATGTCAATCCTTTTCTTTTTTTAAAAATCTTTTTCTTTTGAAATAAGTGTAAACTTGCAAAAATTATGCAATGAGTTCTCGAATATTCGTCACCAGCTTCCCCAGATATTAACATCTTACAAACTACAGTAGAATTATCAAAGTCAGGAAGTTAACATTAACACAATACTATTAAATAAGCTGTTGGGGCAGTCAGAGCACAGGTTGGAAAAGAATTTCCAGACACAGAGCGTTTCAGAAGGGAATGAGTTTATTAAGAACAGAGAGCTGAGATAATATGGGCACTGCGAGCACAGCAGGCTGACCTCCTGACAGACCAGGAGAATTGACAGTTCTCGTGGGTTAATAGTTAATGTTTATAGCCTCAAAGAAAACTCCAGCTGGAAAGTTGGCGTTAGATGATTGGTTGGGGTGCTATAGAGTGTTTACTGGAGTGGGCATCTTTGCCTAATCGGGAGTCAGGGAGCTTGCTAGCGATGATCAGGGACTTTTGGCAATGGTTACAAAGGGACTCAGCTTCGGAGATGACCTTGGTTGTGGACACCATTTCTGTGGACACCATTTCTGTGGCCTCGGTGTGCCTTGCGGGGTGGGATGCAACATAAGCTACAGACTTTATTCAGATGTTGCTGGTTGTCTCACTAATGTTCTTTTTCTGGCACAGGATGCAGTCCAGGAGCCCACATTGACTCAGTTGTCATATCTCTTTAGGCTCCTTTAATCTAGAACAATAGCTCCTCAGTCTTTTTTTTTTTTTTTAATCTCTCATAACTTTGACAGTTTTTAAGAGTTTTGGCTAGTTATTTTTGTCCTTCGTAACCTTGACACTTCTGAAGAATATTGGCTAATTATGCTGTAGCATGTCCCTCAACTTGAGTTTTTCATGAAGACTTTGAGGTCACGCATTTTTGGTGAGAATCTCATACGAGTGCTGCTGTGTTGGGCTTCTCTTGTGCCTCAGCTGGTAAAGAATCTGCCTGCAATGCAGAAGACCCTAGTTCGATTCCTGGGTCAGGAAGATCTGCTGGAGAAGGGATAGGCTACCCGCTCCAGCATTCTTGGGCTTCCCTTGTGGCTCAACTGGTAAAGAATCTGTCCGCAGTGTGGGAGACCTGGGTCTGATCCCTGGGTTGGGAAGATTCCCCTGGAAAAGGGAAAGGCTACCCACTCCAGTATTCTGGCCTGGAGCATTCAATGGACTGTATAGTCCGTGGGTCACAAAGAGTCGGACACGACTGAGCGACTTTCATTTGTTTCTAGTAAGTCGCATCAGAAGTCACATAGGATATTACTCTGTCTCATTACTGGCAATGTTAATTTTGAAAGATGATGTGGTAAAGGGATGTCTGCCAGGTTTCTCCATTGCAAAATTTCTGCTTTCCCTTTTGTAATAAATGAGTATCTTGTGGAGAGGTCACTATTATACCCGTCTTCAACCTGGTGGAGGGAACCTTTCTCCCAGTCCCTCTGGGCTGAGGATTATCTTTTCAGGCTCTGATGGGCCTAAAACTGACCTATCTCCTCAAATTTGGTTTTTCTGATGGCTCTCCCTTTCCATGATATAAGCCTCATAGACGGTTGGTAGGAATGTAAATTTGTACAGCTTTCATGGAGGTCCATTTTCCAGTTTCCACAACAGTTTAAAATGTGTATACTCTTTAACTTTACAATTTCACTTAGATAAGGAAACACATGTACACAGAAGGCATATGGTGTACTAAGGAGAAGTTAAAGTGAACAAATTTCCCTTTTTTCCATTTTTGATGATAGCCTTTCTGACACGTGGGCTTCCTTGATAGCTCACTTGGTAAAGAATCCACCTGCAATGCCAGACACCCCGGTTTAATTCCTGGGTCAAGAAGAGCCTCTGGAGAAGGGATAGGCTACCCACTCCAGTATTCTTGGACTTCCCTTGTGGCTTACCTGGTAAAGAATCTGCCTGCAATGTGGGAGTCTTGGGTTCAATCCCTGGTTGGGAAGATCTCCTGGAGAAGGGAAAGGCTACCCACTCCAGTATTCTGGCCTGGAGAATTCCATAGACTATACAGTCCATGGGGTCGCAAAGAGTTGGACATGACTAAGCAACTCTCACTCATTCTGACATGTGCGAGATGGTATCTCGGTATGGTTTGGTTTGCGTTTCGCTTGGACTTCCCTGCTGGTCCAGTGGTTAAGACTCCACACTCGCATTGTAGGGGGCATGGTTCTGATCCTTGGTCACAGAAGTTAGGCATGGTACATGCATGCGCAGTAAGCTGCTTCAGTCATGAGGTGTGTTCACTCTTTGCAATTCTATGGACTGTAGCCCACCAGGCTCCTCTGTCCATGGGACTCTCCAGCTAAGAATACTGGAGTGGGTTGCTTGCCCTCCTACAGGGGATCTTCCTGACCCAAGAATCGAATCCATATATCCTGCAGCTCCTGCATTGCAGGTGGATTCTTTACCACATGGTGCAGCATCCCACATGGTGCAATTTGATTTGCATTTCCCTGATGATTAGTAATGTTAAACATCTTTTCATGTGTCTATTGACTGTCTGTATATCTTCTTTGGAAAAATGTCTGTCTAGACATGCCCATTTTAAAATCAGATTGTTTGTTTGTATGAGTTGAGTTGTATGAGTTCTTTATATATTTTGGGTATTAGCATCTTATCAGGGACCTTCTTGGTGGCTCAGTGGATAGGAATCTGCCTGCCAGTGCAGGAGACACATGTTCAGTCCCTGGTCTGAGAAGATTCCACATGCAGTGGAGCAACTAAGCCCATGAACCACAGCTGCTGAGCCTGTGCTCTAGAAGCTGTGAGCCACAAGCGCTGAAGCCTGCATGCCTTAGAATCTGAGGGCCACCACTACTGTGGCCGCATGCTGCAACTGCTGAAGCCCACGCACGTATAGCCTGTGCTCTGCAGCAGGAGAAGCCACCACAGTGAGAAACCTGAGCACCACAACAAAGAATAGCCCCCACTTGCCAAACTAGAGAAAGTCTGCTTAAAGCAGTGAAGACCCAGTGCAGCCAAAAATAAATAAATAATACTTTTTAAGAAAGGCATTGTATACACACACACAAGTATAAAATATATATATATATATCAGATATATATCAGATATATCATTTGCAAATATCTACTCCCAGTTGATATGGGCTTCCCTGGTGGCTCAGATAGTAAAGAATCCACTTGCAATTCAGGAGACCTGGGTTCAGTCCCTGGGTTGGGAAGATCCCCTGGAGGAGGTCATGGCAACCCACTCCAGTATTCTTGCCTGGAGAATCCCCATGGCCAGAGGAGCCTGGCAGGCTACAGTCTATGGGGTCACAGAGAGTTGGACATGACTGAGCGACTAAGCACTGGACAGTTGGAAGGTGGCCTTTTCCTTCACTGTGCAAAACTTTTTAGTTTGATATAGTCCCATTTGTTTATTTTTGTTTATTTTGCCTGAGAGATATCAAAAAGGGATATTATCAATACAGATGTCAAAGAGCTTATTGCCTGTTTTCTTCTAGAAGTTTTATAGTTTTAGGTCTTACGTTTAATTCTTTAATCCATTTTGAATTCATTTTTGTGCATAGTTTGAGAGAGTAGTCCAGTTTGATTCTTTTGCACGTGGCTGTTCAGTTTTCCTAATATCGTGTCAATGAGGTTTTCTTCCCCCATTGTATATTCTTGCCTCCTTCAGCATAGATTGTTTGGATTCATTTCTAGGCTCTATTCAGTTCCCTTGATCTGTGTGTTTGTTTTTGTTCCAGTACCTCACTGTTTTGATTACTATAGCTTTGTAGTATAATTTGAAATCATGGAGCATATTACTTCCAGCTTTGCTTCTTTCTCAAGGTTATTTTGGCTATTCAGGGTCTTTTGTGCTTCTGTACAAATTTTAGATTTGTTCTAGTTCTGTGAAAATGTTCTTGGCATTTTGATAAGAATTGCATTGAACCTGTAGCCACTATGGAAAACAGTATAGAGATTCCTCAAAGTATTAAAAATATAATTACCATATGATCCAGCAATTCCACTCCTGGGTAGTTATCCAAAGAAAACAAAAACATATCTATCCCTGCATTCATTACAGCATTATTTACAATGGCCAAGATATGAAAACAACCTAATTCTCAGTGAAAGTCACTCAGTCATGTCCGACTCTTTGTGACCCCATGGACTATACAGCCCATGGAATTCTCCAGGCCAGAATACTGGAGTGGGTAGCTGTTCCCTTCTTCAGGGGATCTTCCCAACTCAGGGATCAAACTCAAGTCTCCTACACTGCAGGCTATTTTTTACCAGCTGAGCCATGAGGGGAGCCCAGAAAGCAACCTTAGTGTCCGCTAATAGATGATGTGTGTATGTGCGTGTATATATATATATATGCACACAATGGAATATTAGTCATAAAAAGAATGAAATCTTACATTTGTGACAACATGGTCCACCTGGATGGTATTATGCTTAGTGAAAGAAGTTAGAGAAAGACAAATACTGTATAATACCACATATATGTGGAATCTGAAAACAAATGAACAAACATAGCAAAACAGAAGCAGAACTGTAGCTACAGAGAGCAAAAAGATGCTTACCAGAGGGGATGGAGGTTGGGAGAGGAAAAAAAAAATAGGTGAGAGAGATTAAGTACAAACTTCCAGTTGGAAAATAAATGAGTGACAGATATGAAATGAACAGAGTAGGGAATTAGAGTCAATTAGGTAATATCTTTGCAGGGTGACAGATGGCAACTAGTCTTATCATGGTGATCATTTTGAAATGTATAGACACATCAAATCACTAAAGTGAGCAACAGGAGCTAAGACAGTGTTGTAGATCAATGATACTTTGAAAAATGCAATCACAGAAACTCATAAAAAAAAAAGAGATCAGATTGTGGGTGGTCAGAGGAGGAACTGGATGAAGGCCGTCAAAATGCACAAACTCCCAATTATAAGATAAATAAGTAATAAAGTTGTAATGTACAAAATGATAAATATAGTTAGCACATTAACACTGCTGTATGTTATATATTGTATGAAAGTTGTTCAGAGCGTAAATTCTATGAGTTCTCATTAAGGAAGAATTTTTCTCTATTAATTTTGAATCTGTATGAGATGATGGATATTCACTAAACTTATTGCAATAATCATTTCATGATGTATATATAAGTCAAATCATTATGATGTGCACCTTAAACTTACACAGTGCTGTATGTCAGTAAATCTGTAAGTAAATAAATTAAATGGATGGATTCTATCTATGTATGCCAGCATGGAATTACCTGCAAGATTCACTGTTGAATAAAGAAAGCGAGTTGCAGAAAAATGTGCACAATACAATCTCATCATGAACCAAAGTACATCTGTGAATCTTGTATGCGTGTATATTATACACTGTTTTATACATGTCTCTCTCTATATAACTGATGTCTAGAAAACATGCACAGTCACTGCTAAAGGTGCAGTCACTGTTATTATACATAGGAATTAGGATGACAGTGAGGTACTAATTAACTGACAACTTTGTGTTAGACATTTCTCATTGTTGAATGATCTGATGTGTCATAGCAAGCATGGGATATCTTTGTAATGGCGGTAACAACTCCTGTTGTAGCCCCACTCCTCCTTGTCCAGGAAAGGAAACTGAGGCCCAGAGAAAGGGCCTTGCCCAAGTCTAGCTGGGAGGTTAGCAGCGGGATGAGAAGTAGATGAGAAAGCAAGGCTGGGAGGGACCAGAAGTGAGCAGACGACAGCCAGTTGGGGAGACCATGTAGAAAATGTTCTGTTAAGGGAGAGAAGGGGCTGGGCCCTGCCTCCACACACTCTGAAAGCTCCTTGGTCCTTGAGAAAGTGGAGAGCAGAGTTCTGGGCCCCAGCATTGGACACAGATCCTGAGTGTGAAGGACCTGGTGGCCGCGATGCTGACTGAGGAAATGGTGCTGAGGACAACCTTAACTGCAGTTAAAGGTGAAGAGACACAGGGAGTGAGTGCCAGAGAGCAGGCTGGAACAGCCCAGGACCCACTAATTACACCTTCATTGCCCTCGTTTTATGAATGGGACTGAGAACAGATAAGTCCAAGGTCACACTGGACTCCAAAGCCCGTTCCTCACTGTGGACGTGCCTCTGGATATGAAAAGTGCATTTTACTAGGAGTTGATTCCCAAACTAGCGTGTGACACTTACCTACACTTACCTAGGCCTTGAACATCCTTTAAAAAATCACACTTAAATTGAGAATTTTTGCAACTAAAATTTGAACATCACTGAACTTGACCAAGAAGGAACAAAAACAGAACAGAAACAAAAAAAGAGGAAGGAAGAGAAAAAAGAAGGTATATACAAGTGCTGATATTTTACCTCTGGAATAATTCTGCTTTAACTCTGTTCCCTAGGACCAATGAATAGATGAGTGGAGAATTCTACACTGTTCCAACCAGTCTGCAAATTTTATTCCTTTGTAAATCTAAAAATATTGAAATTTTTGTGTGTTGTGCTGAAGCTTAAATAGGGTGCTGAAGTTTCATGTTTCTGACTGAGGTATAAATTTAGTTTGAAAACAGATGTTTCAATGATTGGTTTCTCCTCAGGGTGACTATTTGAACCTGAATTTCCAGTTTGCCCTGATAAAGAAGAGAGGATCCTGGAGGGAATTCTTGGGCTGATGGCCTGGACAAAGGTTAATAGGTGGGAATATGTACTTTTGGGTCAATGTTAGTGAAGAAATTTGCCTGAAGGGGCAGAAATACTGATTCATGATGGATAAGAGGTAAATTCTGTTGTGTGGGGCAAGGTTACATTCGAGTTTTTAAAAGAGGCAGAGAATTTGATTTTAAATAATTGCTACTCTTGTAGATCTCTAATTTGTTGTGGTTCATCGGAAAAAATGTGTATATGTTGGATCTGAAAACCGAGGGACATATGTGGTCATAGAAATTAACTCACCATTTAAGGAATGTTGCTGGTCACCCATTTCTACAAGACTCAAGTCACTAAATGCCACTTCAGTTATTGACGGATAGCACACTCTGGAAAGAATTCAGGGTGAAGCTCAAGAATGAAGCACTCCGTGCTCTGGGAAAACTGGCAGAACAGGCCCTCAGATAGATATTTTCAGGAGAAATTTTTACGAACCCAAATTCTTGCATTAGCCCATGCTTAGAAAAGCATTAAAATAACTAGCTGAGATATCTGATCCTTGTGACTGATAGCAACCTTCTGCAGAGATATGTGCTGATTGCACATACTCCTCCAAAATCACATACCTCTTCAGAGCAGTTCTTCAAAGCAGTCTGAGGGGCTGTCTCCTGGACTATAGTTCTCATTAAGACACTGAATAATCTCAGCTCACAGCTCTTAGGTTGTATATGTATGTTAGTTAAGCTGAACAACAAAACAAAGCAACGTTGAGAACTGGCCTGGAAGTTAGGACCCAAGGTAGCTATTTCCCAGCTCTGCTGCTCTTTGCTGTGTGTGCTCCGGTGATTAGCTCACCTCTCTGGGTGTTAGGGTCCCCTTTTGCAAAATGAAGTGATGGGTGAAAGGAACTCCAATGATGGCAGCTCCTTCCTGCTCACATCACAAGACTTAGGAAAGCAACCTTGTTGGCAAGCTGGCTGCATTTCATACTCAGTTGTTCACGTTGGAGGAAGATGTAGTTGGAGGCAGTCACATCGCCTTGTACTCAAGAGCCCAGGCCAGAGGAAGGCATGCCCATCCCGGCTGCATCAGGGGCTGAAGGCAGAACTGGGTAATGGTTAAGAGCTGGGGGAGTCAGAGTAACATGGTTTCTGGTGTCAGTTCTGCCTCTTTCTAGATGAGAGATCTCTGGTAACTTGCTATCTCTGCTGACCTGAGTGTCAAATGAGGATGTTAATAGTAACTGTGTCCTCTTGGGAGTTGTTGAGAGACTCAGATGAGATGTGTATAAATGCCTAGAATAGTGCTAGGCACATATTCTATATTCAATCAATGTTAACTATTATTTGATTTTTAAAATAATTTTTAAAAATCTATTTATATGTATTTGGCCATGTCAGGTCTCAGCTGTGGCACACAGACTCTCTAGCTGTGATATGCAGTTGCAGCCCTCGGGCTCTCTAGCTGCGTTGCTTGCACTCCAGAATGCATGGGCTCAGGACTTGTGGCAAGTGGGATCTTAGTTCCCTAACCAGGGATCTAACCTATGTCCTCTGCATTGCGAGGCAGATTCTTAACCATTGGGCCGCCAGGGAAGTCCCTATTTCTGTTGTTTTTACTACGCAAAATCAAATCCTAACTTCTTAACTAATATAGAAATTCTTGGCCTGGCGTACTGGACAAGTGGCTATCCTCACTCTTCTTGAATACTTCCAGTGAAAGGAAACTCACTATCCCCAGTAAATCATTTCACTAACCAATAGTGCTTCTGGGATTTCATGGAATTTTAAAGCTGAAAGCTTTTGTAAATTTCAGGTTTAACCGCCTCATGAAGAAACCCAAGTTCAAGAGGTAAAAGATTTGCTCAAGGCTACGTGCTAGTTAGGTGGCAGCGGCTCCTTTCTTCCAGTCTTATTTACTGTGTCCATTTTCCTTAGTGCGTTTGAGCTCTTTGGTACTGTATCCACCTGTGCCCCCTGCTCTCCCCAGAGAATAATTCCTAGAGGCCGCAGGCTGTCTGCTGAGTCTTTATGGATCCCAGATAATGATTCACTAACTCATCCCTGGACCCAAGGATGAAAACCTCTATTTTAGAACTTCTAAATGAAGAAGGCTGAGTTTTCCTTGCTGCATTTTAGGAGGCAATCCCCTCCCTCCACCCAAGTGTCACAGGGATGATTCAGCTTTGCCCCATTCCTAGGCACAGCCCTTTCCGCTGCCCAGCTCTCACTAGTTCCCCTGGCCTCTTAACCTCCATCTTGATGGTGTTTAAAAAATGCCTGGTTTCACAGGCCCTGAAGGCCAATGTCTATTTCCCTACCTGCTCCACCTAGCCTGGCAGTATCTTCACACCAGAAGCGGTACTCCTGGGGATTGTTACAGTTGACAAGGATTTGGATCTATTTGTGCCACAGTAATTATAGAAAAATAGCATGTGTACCTGCTCAGGCGAGGGGTTGGGCCACCCCTACTTGACCTTGGATGTTGCTCCCTAGCCACATCAACCCTCCTACGCGGCCCACTGGCTCTGTGCTCCTGAGCTGGTCTTCCCCCTCCACCTCTTGAATTAACTCCTTACAACAAGAAATCAGAAAGCATCATTGCAATCTTTACAAGCCCCAAGCTTCAGTGGTTTCAGAGGAGGCCTCTCTAACCAGTTCCTGGTTAGACTCATGTTCAGATGGAAAATGTATTTTCCTTCTAGATGCCAATTCAAAGGGACGTTTTGAAGCAGCAGAGAGTGATATGGCAATTCTAACATATCTGGTGGTTAGCCAGCAAGACCAGATTTCATGTAAAACTTGCCTTTGAGGCAAGGGTGATGTCCCCCTTTTCTCCCTGGAGCATGTGTACATCTGAAGACAGCAGAGATTGATCCCCTAAAAAGTTCTTTGAGTTCACAGGAAAAGGAGTACGGCAAGGCTGTATATTGTCACCTTGCTTATTTAAGTTATATACAGAGTACATCATGAGAAATGCTGGGCTGGAAGAAGCACAAGCTGGAATCAAGATTGCCAGGAGAAATATCAATAACCTCAGATATGCAGATATCACCACCCTTATGGCAGAAAGTGAAGAGGAACTAAAAAGCCTCTGGATGAAAGTGAGAGAGGAGAGTAAAAGATTTGGCTCAACATTCAGAAAATGAAGATCATGGCATCCAGTCCCATCACTTCATGGGAAATAGACAGAGAAACAGTGGAAACAGTGTCAGACTTTATTTTGGGGGGCTCCAAAATCACTGCAGATGGTGACTGCAGCCATGAAATTAAAAACGCTTACTCCTTGGAAGAAAAGTTATGACCAACCTAGATAGCATATTCAAAAGCAGAGACATTACTTTGCCGACTAAGGTCCGTCTAGTCAGGGCTATGGTTTTTCCTGTGGTCATGTATGGATGTGAGAGTTGGACTGTGAAGAAGGTTGAGTGCCAAAGAATTGATGCTTTTGAAGTGTGGTGTTGGAGAAGACTCTTGAGAGTCCCTTGGACTGCAAGGAGATCCAACCAGTCCATTCTGAAGAAGATCAGCCCTGGATGTTCTTTGGAAGGAATGATGCTGAGGCTGAAGCTCCAGTACTTTGGCCACCTCATGTGAAGAGTTGACTCACTGGAAAAGACTCTGATGCTGGGAGGGATTGGGGGCAGGAGGAGAAGGGATGAGATGGCTGGATGGCATCACTTACTCAATGGATGTGAGTCTGAGTGAACTCTGGGAGTTGGTGATGGACAGGGAGGCCTGGCGTGCTGCATTCATGGGGTTGCAAAGAGTTGGACACGACTGAGTGACTGAACTGAACTGAACTGAACATTGACAACGTACTAGTATCTAATATACAATCTCATACAATTTTCTCTAATTATCCCACTAATGTCCTTTATGATATCCCTACCTTGATCCATAACTTAATTTTGGACCATGCATTGCATTTACTTAACCATAGCTTCCTCTTATCTTACTGTTCATTGATAATGGCTCTATACCTCATACACACATCTAATATTCTGTCAAGTTGTGTTGTTGGCCTGGATAGAACCCTACTGGGCAAGCAAAACTCACAGTCACTGAGTTAACAAGGATCAGAGAAAAGCAGGTTTAATAGTTTTAAGAAATAAATATTTCAAGATTTGATTATTAATTACCATCCCCTGTGGTAAACTCACAAGGATATTTATAAATTGTAAAATATACCTTCTCTTTGGGCAATTTTAAAGAAAAGTTTTATGCTCTCTTGAGGATATCAGTGACTGTCCCTTGTTTGTACTACTGAAATATTGCCCTTTTTCATTCTATTTCCTAGCTTACTTACTTGAATATTTTCCCTTAATAACAGATTGCTTGTATTCTGATGACATCTGTGGAGGTACTTTAATTTGAACTAGTTACAAATCTCTAACCACATAGAAACATGCTAAATGATTTTCCTATCAAAGCACAATGAGGACATAAAGATGTTGACCTTTGGAGTCAATGAAACTCTAAATTCTGGTTCTACTGATCACTAGTGGTATTAATCTATGCTAATTATTAAACTTTTCTCATTTAGCAATCATTCAACAGATAATGGGGGCTATTGATATTTGGGGAGAATTATAATGTTCTACATAAGCACATGGTCCTTGGAGCACAGCAATATGGTTTCAAATCCCTGTTCAGCACTCACTGGCCTTGGAATTTGGGACAAGATACTCAACCTCTCTGAATTCAAGTTTCTTTATCTACAAGAAGAAATCAATAATGGTACTTAACCTAATTGCATTATTCCATTGAAGAAATAATGTTTATAAAATGTTTTGCAGGGTTCTTAGGATGTAAAAACTGCCCAACCCATTACTAATTTACTAATATCTTAAATTAATAACTATATAAACAAAAATAATAAAGTATATTTAGACGTCAAAGAAAGTATTTTTCTTTTGACCTTGACTGTATCTTCTCTGCACTCCTTTTCTGGCTTCCAGGGGCCTGCTGCTAAGCTAATTTCAGTCAGGACCCCATAATTGTGATTTGCTCATCCTTTCCATCTTAAAAAAATCATTCCCTTCAAATAAAAGTTAAAATTTACTATCAAAGACAGAACAGGATGGAGAGGAATGTGAACAAAACTTGGCTTAGAGCTGAGGTTGGAAATTTGAATACATTTAATCCCGAAGTGAGGTTAGTTCTAATTAAATGAACTCAACTGCCTTTCACTCCTGAGTTACCAGTCATCATGATTAATCTTTAAGCTAATAGTCAGGGACAGCAGGACTAAGCAGACGACAAGCAGAAGAGACTGGTTTCAAACGCCGCCCAGGAGCCCACAATGACATTGGTTAGGCAGTGATTGAGTCAGAGCCTCAGCCAGTACGAATTCAATAAGAAGGATTAGGGGACTTAAAAGCACATAGCTTAGCATTTGTGTTCAATGTTCAGTCATCCCAAATTCAAGCAACCACAGACCGTCAGAACTAGAAAAAAACCTAGTGTTCTTCTAGCCCCAATAACTTCACAGAGGCATGGAGAAATTGAGACCTTTGAACAGTCACTAAATTACCATTGGGAGAGTCTGGCTAATGCCCTCTTGTATTCTAACTCCTAGTTCTGTGCTACTGCCTGGGTAGATGTTTAATTGATACTTGACTAAATATGTAACAGCCATCTTTTAATTTTATTTTTTATAATTTAGTCCTTGTATCTAGAAAAACATGAAGCTATGTAATATCCATTGTTACATTTTGTTTGTATATATTTTGTTTTCTGGAATATATTCCTTCTGTCTATAAAAGGAAAAACTCTAAATGATAGTTTTTTATAAGCCTTCACATAAGGCAAATTAGTTTCAATCACTTACCTGCAAAGCAAAGTGCCTTGATATAGTTTCAAAAACAAAAATCTGTTACATTTATTGATTTAACAGTAATTGGACATCTACTGTGTACAAAATAACTGCTGCTGCTAAGTCACTTCAGTAGTGTCACTCTGTGTGACCCCATAGACGGCAGCCCACCAGGCTCCCTTGTCCCTGGGATTCTCCAGGCAAGAACACTGGAATGGGTTGCCATTTCCTTCTCCAATGCATGAAAGTGCAAAGTGAAAGTGAAATCACCCAATCGTGTCTGACTCTTAGAGACCCCATGGACTGCAGCCAAGGAATGCTAAAGAAATAACAAGTATTCAGTTCTTGTTCTGTGAAAACACAATTCTAGTGATTTTCAGAGGTTATTTGCTTCTCATAAAAATGAAAGCTCCTGCTCTCTCAATGCTTACATCTAATAGGAAAAAATGAGAAATGTATACAAAATCATAGAAATAAAAGACAAAATGAACAAAATATATCAAGATTGATACAGAAAAAAAAAGCTGCAGTCGTTTGGAGGGAGGAAAGTGGTTTCTCCATGGTTTTGTGATGTACGCAGAAACTGGCCCAGCCTGACATGGAGGAGGAGCTGAACAAGATGAAGCAGGAAAGGTGTTTCGGCCACAAACAGAAGTAAAATGGAAAAGTCCAAGTTTTACAGGGTGAACAGTGAAGGTTCTGCTTGTTTGGGAGATAAAGCTGGACAGGCAGCTTGGGCAAGATCATGGAAACCTTGAATTCCAACTTGTCATAAAAATGACAAGACAAAGCAAAATCTTAAAGTGAATGGTAAATTCAAGATTTTGTCAACTAAAATTTTAAATCATTGTAGATTCACGTTTAGTTGTAAGAAATAGTAGAAAGAGATCACACCTTTTCCCCAATAGGAAGATGTTGCAAAATTATAATGAAATATCACAACCAGAACACTGATGCCATTACAGCCTAAGATAAGGAATATTTTCATCACCTTGTGACCCTTTATGTTGTTCTTCTATTTTCATACATGTCTCTCCTATCTCACCTTTCCTTTATTCCTTAAAATCTGTCCTCCATTTCTGTAGTTGGCCATTTCAAGAATCATAAAGTATGCAACCTTTTGGAATTGCTTTTTATTTCAGCCAGAATAATTCTCTGGATATTCATTGAAGTTATTGTCTGCATTGAACCATACTCATGTTAAATATATGATTGAATTTTACCATTTCTAATGGAAATTGTCTTGACAGGTTTTAAGATAGCATATCTCTAAAGAGAATTTTATTTTACTTTTTCATAATGATTTCTGAGTAGAGTTGAAGTGCCTTATTGTGCCCCAGCCAACTGTGAGTATAGAATGACAGTGAAAAGGCAGGAAAACAGGAGCATCTGTTGGCAGAAACACAGAATGTTTCAGTTTTTTGCTTCTAGAGATGTAATTGAATCTCCTCTGAAGTTCTGAGTCAGATTTGAGAAAGTAGAAGGGACAAGTTAGAAATGAAACAAGGCCTTGACGTCTACAGAGCAGGGACCCAAATGATAGCATGTGCCTCAGGTTCTTAGGCAAGCACACAGGTGAGGAGATCGTCACCCCCATGTGACTTCTTCATCTAGCTCTATTCATAGTCCTCCCCAGAAAGCCTGAGGCAGAAAGCCTGAGGCTTCTTTCTCAGAACTCTCAATATACTGGGCCTCACAACGGTCTAAAGGACTGGTCCACTCCAGCTGCTCCCCCACCCAGAAGAAGGTAGGTTGTCCCTATTTGTGCCTGTCAGTCCATGGAGCTGCAAAGAGTCGAACACGACTAAGCGACTTCACTTTTTTCCTTTCCTTCTCCCCACAGCTGCTTAATTAGATTAAGACAACCAGATCACTCAATAGCACTCCAGACCCACCAGCAGAGTGAAAAGAGCAGCTGCCATGGGACACCATGGGATAACACGGAACAGAACACCACCCCACAGGACACAACAGAGAATGACAGGACCCTACAGAGTACAGCACACCACAGGACACCACCAATACCAAGTCACCACAGATACCACAGGATACCACAGAGCGCCCAGAATACCACAGAACAACATAGCCCACCACAAGCACCACAGAACACCACAGACAACACAGAACACTGCAGAATACCACAGACAATACAAGACACTACAGACACCTCTGAACACTGCACAATTCCACAGGTACCACAGAATACCACAGAACAACATAGCCTACCACAAGCATCACAGAACACCACAGAAAACATAGAACACTATAGAATACCACAGACAACACAGGACACTATAGACACCTCTAAACACTGCACAATTCCACAGGCACCACAGAATACCACAGAACATCACAGGACACTATAGACACCTGAGAACACTATGTAGTACCACAGGTACCACAGAACACCACAGATATCACAGTACAGAGTACAGCACACCACAGGACACCACACAATACCAAGTCACCACAGATACCACGGGATACCACCGAGCACCACAGAATACCAAAGACATCACAGAATACCGCAGACAACACAGAACACTACAGAATACCACAGACAACTCAGGACACTACAGACACCTCCAAACACCACACAGTTCCACAGGCACCGCAGAATACCACAGAACATCACAGGACACGATAGACACCTGAGAACACTACATAGTACCACAGGTACCACAGAACACCACAGATACCAAAGAACACCACAGACATCACAGTACATCCCAGAACTCCACCGATACCACAGAATACCATAGACTACCACAGGACAGCACAGAACACCACAGACATCACAGAATAAAACACAATACCATAGGCACCACAGAATACCACAGAGCACCAGTGAACATCATAGAATACCGTAGGATATATCAGCCATCACAGAACACTTTGTTCACTCCAGTCAGGATACTAAGTGCCATCAGAAAATTATCTCATTTTCTCCTCTCAACAATCCACTGAAACCAGTAGTACTGTCCTTATTTTGTAGTTGAGGAAAATAAAACTCAGAAAATTTAACTATCTTGACAGAGTTAACATTTAGTAAATACTAGCATAAAGATTCAAAGCCAGGCAGTCTAACAATTTAATCTCCCTCATTCTGAACCAATAAACCTTAATAACGAGGCACCAGGTCTAAGTCAAGCAATCACAAATTACAGAATATTATTAGCATAATAGGGAAGTTGTCATCTCTCTCATTCACTGGCTCTTCCAGCCAAAGATTTCCTAGATATTTGCTTGTCCAGTGATGGTCAAAGCAGTGGTCTGGTGTTCAAGGTCTTGTAGGCCAAGTGAAGTGATTAGGGTATGGCTATAGCATTTCAGGACTTTAAAGCTACTCTTAGCTGATTTTTAAGGACAAAAGAATTTTATTAGGGCTCACTGACTCCAACAACAAAGAATTCGACAGTTTTTAAGCCAATCAAGTCTCAAGGGAAAAGGACAGAAAAGAAATCTTTAGATTTAAATTTTTTAATAATTAAATTGTGGCTAAGGGAAAAAAATCAATGGAAGATTCAGAGAAATAGGGAATGGAAAGCTCAAGGAGATTGCAGGCACAGGCCCTGAAAAGGGAGGAAAAAATATTTTATTATAATGTTAACTTTGGTGATTATTTGAGGCTTAAGTGTGTGTTACCTCAGTCCAGAAGTCTTCCCTCACACACTCTCTTCTCAACCACTCTGCTAGTTAGCTGGCTCTCCCATCTGTCCTATTGTTAGTCAGTCAGTGAATCTTTCACCTAGAATGCATTGTTCTCAACTGTAACCTTCTGTTGACTGGCTTACATTACATCCTGGACTGAGAGATGACAGCCTGAGATTTGACACTATGCTTTTACTTTACTTTCCCCCATGCAGCACAGTGCTTAGCACTTATTAGGCATTCAAATCAAAGCTATAGAATGAATTTGCCCTCTGACACCAAGGTCTTTTGCAAACTCAGGTTACACCTCAAAAAATGGGTTTTATATGTAAAGCATATATATTGGATTTGTCACAGCTGGACTTTGCCATTTGCTCTCTTCTGTCTTAAATTTGGGGATAATGGAAAGGTAGGACACCACTGGTCAGAGGATGCAGGCCAAGAGAACCAGAACTGCTACAGAATCACCAAAGCGGATCAGAAATACACCCTCATTACCCCAGGCAGGAGGGCCAGTTCTTATAGGAAATACCTTAGAGATTTTGCACAGGAAAGGTGATTTCAGCATCATGCAGACTTGCTTTTAAGAGTCAGTTACTAACTCTGATGTGAATAATTGTACTACTTTGGGTAGAATAACCATTCTGCTGCTGCTACTTAGTTGCTCAGTCATGTCCAACTCTTTGCAACCCCATGGACTGTAGCCCACCAGGCTCCTCTGTCCATGGGGATTCTCCAGGCAAGAATACTGGAGTGCGTTGCCAGGCCCTCTTCCAGGAGATCTTCCCAACCCAGGTAATGAACCAGGTCTCCCACATTGCAGGAGGGCTCTTTACCATCTAAGCCATGAGGGAAGTCCAATAACCATCTAGATTTTATTTTCTTCATGTCATGAGTGAAATGGGGACATAACACTAAAAATGCAGGGGGTTATGAGAATGAATCCATGTAAGTAACGAACAGCCCATAGTCCATGATTCATAAGAGTTAGCAATGAAATCATTAGCAGTGCAATCCTTCATGACAGCTAACATTTCAGTTGCATATGGCACATTATTGTATTTGATTCTTGTAACATGTCATGAGGTGAGCTGAGAAGGACTTGTCATCCCACTGGATAAATAAGAAATCTTAACTTTTAAGAGATTTACCTACTTGTTCAAGTTCAGACAGGGAAGGTACAATGATGCAAAGATTATGCTGAAATCTTCTGATTTTATTGCTCCAGGCTCCTAAAAAGCATTTTCATATCTATAATTGTTCTTTATCTCACTGTGCTTTTAACATCAGAGGCTGCCAGAAGAGTAGCAACGGCAAAGAATAGTAGTTCACTGTTGGGGAAATGGTGGGAAGGAGGAAGGAAGGTGATGTTTATGTACAGAGGCACTGGGACATTCCACCTTCATACAGCTCAGGAATGTCAAAAGAGAGCTTCTGGAGTTAGTTCTGCGTGGGGAAGGGGCGCAGATAGGGATACAGGGCTCAGAACACTGGAATGACAATCCCACAAAGGGATGCTTTTATTTTCCCTTTGGAAGGCTGGGACCTCTTAACTTTTCTTTATTCTCTTAGTGTTTCTACTACTAAACAGAGCAAATAGCAGAGTAGGGGGGACAGGGTAAGAATGGAAGGAGCCATCTGCCTTGAGAGTGCCATCACTCCATCCCAGAGTGCTCTCTCAGGGGCCTGAGAATCTGGTTGTAAATCCCTTCATATCTAAAAGAGGGACAGAAGCTTCAAAATAAAGTCTAAATGGTGATGGAAGTAGAATGCTATGGAAATTTCTGGATCTTTCATCTAAAAAATGTTGGAAGCAAAATGGTCACTCTTAAAGAGCCGAAATATCTCCTCCAAATAGGATTTACAGCATCCAGCATTCTGAAAGGTAAAATCTCAAACCTGGCAAATCCCGGGCCAGTTCATTTTACTGAAACTGAGAGGTCTGTCCTAGTCTTTCTCAGGCAGAAAGAGCTGTGGTAGATGAAAACGTTAACCTACAACCTGCCTTTGGATAATTGCATGTTCCGAGCAACATCAAACAAAAAGGCAGTCTCGACTTTATTGGCATGAAGGGTTATTAGGTTGTCAGAATCCTGTGATCTCAAACTGCAAGAATAGGCAGAAAATGACTATGCAGAGGATATTAAAGGATTGCAGGATATTCTCTCCATTGTTGCTTTATCATTCTTTTTCCAATCATTTGAAGTCACATTCTGGAGGGGGGTAAACTGAGTAGGATTTTCCCATTATGCAGGCGATGCAATTTAAAGAAAGAGAATGGTTTTGCCAGGCTTATAAAAGTCCCATCTGATCTTCTGCTAGTTTATAAGATGCTTTAGAAGCAAAAAAGAAAAAAAAAAAATGTAGGCAGCTATGATTATACCCAGCAAGTAAAAGGGAAGCAATGAAATCGCATTTGTGGAAGTTATCCACATTTCAATTAACTTTCTAGTATTTGAGGGGGGGGGTTGTGACAGATTATTTGTCATAGATTTGAGAAAGAAATCAAAATAAAATGACTACAAAGTCAAACTCGTCTCTCAACGTTTTTCTACACCTCCATGCTGCTGCTGCTGCTGCTAAGTCGCTTCAGTTGTGTCCGACTCTGTGAGACCCAATGGATGGCAGCCCACCAGGCTCCCCTGCCCCTGGGATTCTCCAGGCAAGAACACTGGAGTGGGTTGCCATTTCCTTCTCCAATGCATGAAAGTGAAAAGCGAAAATGAAGTTGCTCAGTCATGTCCGACTCTTAGCGACCCCATGGACGGCAGCCCACCAGGCTCCTCCACCCATGGGATTTTCCAGGCAAGAGTACTGGAGTGGGAGTGCCATTGCCTTCTCCCTACACCTCCATAGTTGGGGTTAAAAATGGAAAAAGATTGGGACTTCCCTGGTGGTCCAGCGGTTAGGACTTTGCATTTTCACTGCAGGCGGCATGGGTTCGATCCCTGGTCAGAGAACTTAGATAAGATTCTGCATGTGGCAAGGCATGGCCAGAAGAAAAGAACACTGGAAAAGGATCTAGCCCACACCCATCATTATATAGCTGAAGCTGTTGAGGCTCAGAGAGGTTAAGTGGGTGGCTGCTATCACACACAGCTAGTTAGTGGCACAATCACAACTAAATTCCAGGATTGCTAATTTGTATACCGGGGCATTTCCCAGTATCATTCTACCTGTTATATATTTCTAAACATATAACTGACTTGAGAGTTTCTGGCCACATATTATTGGTCATTGTTTCATTTCGCCAGCTTAACATGTGTCTGAGGCTACTAGTGTTTCCCAAACTGGTTTGGGAAAATGGGAATCCATGTACGTCCTCTAACTTTAGGGATGGGCATTAATCCAAGTCTTCTGAGAGTTCATATCTTGCTGTACTTGGGGATTAGTGTCCATCTTCTCAGCTAAGCCAATCAACACAGTTTGAGACAACTGCTAGAACCACAAAGACTGATCACTAAGACCTCTAGCATATGAATAAATAAAACTTACAGGATCTAAGGGCTTCCCAGGTGGCACTAGTGGTAAAGAACCTACTTACCAGTGTAGGAGGCATGAAGACATAAGAGACACGGGTTCAATCCCTGGGTCGGGAAGATCCCCTGGAGGTGGGCAAGGCACACCACTCCAGTATTCTTGCCTGGAGAATCCCACAGACAGGGCAGCCTGTGGGCTACACTCCACAGGGTCACAAAGAGTCTGACACAATTGAAGTGACTTAGCACACATAGGATCTAAATGCTACACAGCTTTTTAAAATTTTACCTTTGTCCTCTGAAAATATATTAGACGAAGTTCTAACCTTCCATGAAGACTTCAATAAACTGTTTACTTTCTCTCACTCTCAAAGAATAAAAAGTTCTTTATATTTTTAAGAAGTAATTCTGCATTTAGAATGTCAAGCCCGCTTCTTAGTCAAAGGGCTACCTTTTCTCAAAGTCATAATAACTTCTCCTCTAACCAGAGTTTGTGGTTGATGAAAATTTACAGACTGGAAAGGAATGAGAACATGGTCCTTTTCTTCTTATTTCTCTCTTTTCCCAACTTACAACTTTATCTCCTTATTCCCCAACTTACTAAGCAGATTTCTTACCCTTTAGGGTCAAATCGAAGATGGAGGTAGAGAGTGATGAAAGGGGAGGAGGAAGCAGTGAGGCAGCAGGAAAGGTCTTATGTGCCTGGCCCTGTGGTGTCCTGGCTTTGTGCTCTCTGCCTCTGACTGTCTCTTGTGGGCATTTTCATGGGTTCTTTGGAAACCTTGAATGCAGGAGTTTTCATATCCTCCATGCCCTCATTCAGAGGAATATTTCTTCATTACTCCTGGAACCCTATTCTTACTACAGCCATAAAATGTCTACAAGGAAAGCTTCTTTCTGGCAGAATTTAAAATAGCTCTCCCGACAACCCTCTCCGATGTATAGCCCCACACATTCTACGATGGACTGATCTGTGCCCCCTCATCTCCTGTTCATATGTGGACGTCCTAATTCCCAGTAGTCAGAATGTGACTATATTTGAGTAAAGGTACTTTAAAGAGTCAATTAAAGTTAAAATGAGACCATTAGGATGGGCCAATATGACAGTCTCCTTATAGTGAGAGATCACTATAAGAGTACACAGTTGCACAGAGGAAAGGCCTGTGAGATCACAGCAAGAAGGTAGCCACCTGCAAACCAAGGGGAGAAGCCTCAGAAGAAACCAAACCTGCCAACACCTTGATCACGGATTTCAGCCTCCAGAACTGTGAGTAAATGAGTTTCTGTTGTTTAAGCATCCCAGTCTAAGGCCTTTTGTTAAGGCTGCCCTAGAAGATTAACACACAGTCCAAGGGAGACACTTCTGCATCACTCTTGCTGTCAAGCTGAACACAACAGCAACTCTCCTTCACTCTGCTTCTAGGAAAGCTAGTCAACTCTTCTCTCATCCTCTAGATTCCTCAGGAGAGTCATATAGTAGTACATTGCAGGGGAAACTGATTATAGACAGCACAGCAAGCTCTAGGAGTACATTTTTTGAAGCTCCTCACTCATACCTTCTCACAAACTGTTTTCCCCGAAGAAATCATTCTCCTACTTCCTTCTTAATATTGCATAAGTCAACCTGTTTGTTAAAGGTAAGATATATAATGCATCTTTGGTTAATCCTGAAAATTCCACATATGGTTTAGCAACTCTTTGTAAGGCAACAGGTATTGAACTTCAGTGATTCAACTGAAACTTTTACTTAATGAAATGTAAAATCACATCCTCTATGGCAAGAACCTAGACATTAAAGAAGTGAGCTTAGAAGGAAAAGTAAAACCAGCAGATAGACAGAGTCTTGGTATAATTCACATTCTTGAATTCAACCACACCTGAATAGAAACTATCTTTGGATGTTTCAGTTAAACGATCCAACTACAGAGCTCTTTCTCTGAAGTGTTCTCATTGTTTGATTCTTCATTTCCAAAGTTTCCACTGAAATAAAACAAACAATTAGGCCCTTATTTTCAAGTGTTTTCTTATTGGGTGGTCAGTTCCTTGTCCTGTCATGAAACTGTCAGTAGATGTAGAGTTGGGTGTGGTGGAGTAAGCCTAGAGTCTTCAACCTCTTGGAGGGCTGGATGAGAATACTCCTTAGAGCTTAGGAGTCTCTCTGGGTGTGAACATTTGACCAAGGAGGGATAAATAGAGACTGAAGCCATTTCAAGAGAGGCAAACTGATCAGGGCCAAAAGTGGCAACCTTTTACCAGTGCACAGTCCCACATGATTAAGTCTTTTGAATCCTTGAGCTTCATAGTAATCTTATCTGTCTTCATTTCCTGTCAATATTTTCACTGTAATATCTTTTATATCTCAACTTGATTATCTGAGAGACTCTCAATAAAACTCTCACTTGGTATTCATTATATTTAGATAAAAGACATTTACTTATGCACTTAATTTTGTATAACATTTCATGGCATTTATCCCCCTTCTGAAATCCATTCATAAGTAGGTCTTATAACTTAAGAGTCTCTCTTTTGTAGTTTTGCCTGAACTGGCTTTCATAATATTGACTGACATCCTGCATAAGGCAGAATGAGTTTCTTTATTATCTTATATTTTCAAACATTTTAAAAGTGCTTATATGTGCCAGGAACTATGAAGAGTACTTTGCTTTTGCCTGAATTACCTCATTTATTCTTATCACAAACATCTGAAGTATATACTATTCTTATTCCCACTTTATGGATGAGAAAACAGGTTTAGTGGTATTAATATAAAATCACAGACTGCAATGGACCCTGGACTCAAACACAAGTCAATTTCTGCAGGATGACTTTATTCCTTTTGCACTCCTTTTTTTCTGCCATGGCTTTGTCTCATGAGCGTTAGTTAGGATAGGTTATAATGTGGTACAATAACAAATAAACCTCCAAATCGCGGAGGCTTTGCACAGTGAAGTCTTATTACTCTCACATATAGTCTCAAGTGAGTACCGCAGCCTTCCTCCATCTTTCTGCTCTGCCATCTGGAACACAGGACCTTTAAGGCAGCCACTTTAAGGGAAGAGGTAGATGAAGACGCACACTAACTTTCAATTGCCTCAGCCTATAGGTGATCCACTACATATACAATCTACTTTACAAAACTTTAAGAAATTATACTAGCTTTATAAACCCTGCCACTATCACAGAAAAATGCATTAAAGTCACCTCAAAGCAGTATATTTTCCTAAACATTAAATAAGCTCAGCCTTTTTTTTTTCTGTATGTTTCCCAATCTTCCCATCACTGCAGCAATGCATAACCCATAACGGACTAAGTTATTAGCAAAACGTCTAGAAGAGGAAAACTTTTGATGATTCTAATTTGGAGTTCATCGGGCATCATTTCTTCTTGTGGATACATGGTTTCTCGGGTTGTATGGAATCTGCAACTAAGCCCAGAGACATTTGCAGCGTCCATCATCTCAGTGCCAAATAGAACATCTAAATCCATGAACAAACCACTCCAACTTCAAGCATCCACACGTCAAAATATTAATAACAAGATTCTGTAAATTCTCTAAAGTGATTTAGGAAAAAGTAAGAATCTATAACTAACTAGACATTAATCAAAATAAGTTACTGTGAAAAGCCCAAGAGTAAAAGAAATATAGAAGCTATCAAATGGCCCCATCCTTCAGTAAGAAAATACAGGATGTTGGAAAACTGTTTCTGGAATGTCAGTGGAAGAGGAAGACAAGCTGCTACTCAGAAACTCATTTGCCCATATCAATCACATTAATCAGGACAGTTATACTGGGATGTATTCCCCCTCCCATTTTTTTGTTTTGTTTTTCTGCCTTCTCTTTGTCACGAGAAATGACAGCTATATTTATTTAACTGTAGGCATGGCACTAGGCTCTGTGGGTGTATGTTTGTGTGTGTGTGTGAGTGTAGGTGTAACTGTGTATTCTATACAATTTTTCATAATCCTGGTGATGTTACATGACAATTAAGAATCTTCATTATGAAGTGAAAGAAACTGAAGCATAAAGAGGATAGGTTATTTCTTCCAGGTCCTAAGCCCAGTAGGTTGTGAAGCTGGCATTCATATTTGATTGGGATAAAGTCAAAGGGAGTCCCCCTCACCAGATTGAAAAAGCAGAACAGAAGACTTCCTTCAGAGCCTCTTAAAGAATTCCAAATAGACATGGCTGACTCTGGTGCATCTAGACCAGTCAACCTGTGGTGAAAGTGAGCAAAGAGAATGAGCTGCAGGCAGTGCAGGAACGGATAGAGAGGCTAGAATGGTAGTTTCCAGGGCTGGAGATCGGGAAAGTAGGAAGATGGGTCAAAGGGTACAAACTTCCAGTTATAAGATGGGTAAGTTCTGGAATTTTAATGTACAGCATGGTGACAAAAGTTAACATATTATTGACCAGGGTTCTTTTGCAGAAACTAATGCCTATGGCTGGCAATTTGTTAGGTAAGTGAATATTGATATGCCTCTGATCAATAATGTTCAAGCAACAAAAGGTGTATTAATATATATCTGGTCAATAATGAGTTAATAATACTATATTGTGTACTTGAAATTTGCTAACAGAGTAGATCCTAAATGTGCTCACCACACTCCTCTCCAAAAAAAACATAACTACTTAAGGTAATGGATGTGTTTATCAACTTGAATGTGGTCATCTTTTCACAATGTGTACCTGTATCAAATCACATTGTACATCTAAAATATACACACTTTTTATTTGTCTGATGTACCTCAATAAAGCTGAAAAATAAATAATGAGGGAACAGGAGGCTTGAAGCTTGTCCCTTTTGTCATCAGAGCCCCAAGGTAACCAGACAAGTTATTAAGAATAAAACAATGCGTTCCCTCAGTCCTTACACTGCTTTCATGCCACCAATTAATGCATTCATTTCTTCCTTTGTGGGCTTGTTTGCTCATTCATTTATTAACTCAACTTTTTTTTTTTCTCTTATTGTTTTCCCTACTTCTGAATGATCTTCTACTTACCCACTCCTTAGTCAAACCTCCACACCCAGAGGGACTCCTGAATTCAAAAGACTCTTTCTACCCATCCCTCTGAGTCATGAGGACTCCAGACCAATTCTACCACACCCACTTCCCAGCTCCTGGGACCACTACTTGTTTTATGGCAAAACGGCGGCACAAAACCAACTGGCCGTGAAACACCTGAAAAGAGTCTTCTCATCAAGAGGCTGGTTTTAATTCAATTGGAACTTTGCAGATAAGAACATGAGATTAAAAGCTGAAGTGTCTAAATCTAGGCAGTGCGGAGTTCAAATACTGGTTTCTACCTGTTCTTACTGTGAAAGCTTGATCAAGTTAAGTTTAATGCTGTCACTTGGAGTGTAGGGATAAAGATGGTATTCAGCCTACTGGTTGAGAAAGTTAAACAGGATCAGAGGAAACACTTAGAGCATATGCCAGGGCACATGACAGTCAAGGTTCAAGATGGTAGGGACACAGCAAAGAATACTGAGAGAGATAATAATAAAGAAATAGATAAATATAGAATGCTTTTGCTGGTTATAAGTACTGAGAATAAACAGGCAGGATAAATGTCTAACAGTGACTGCAGAGCAATTGGGTCGCTCCTGAGGGAACACGGGGGTGAGGAACGCAGTGATGCTGTGAACTCCCAGCAAGTGCTGCTCTGAACAGGTGTCCCAGGTAAACCACAAAACTGACAGACCTGTTGTGGAGAAGAAGAGAGAAGAAATTCATCATCTCTATAACGAAGTCATAAATAGAGTCTCCATCATAAAATAAAGGTAATTCTTCCTTGTTCTCTTTTTTCATATATGAGGAAAACTGACCACAATCCCTAAATGTATCTGAGAGCAATTTTGCTTAATAAACATGGTGAGCAAACTCCCTCTTTAATATAAATTTGTGAGCCTGCAGAACCCAGAACACTTTCAAGAGGCTTAAAGTCTTGCAGGCTTTATAGGCATGCACCTTACTCCATTCTTAGAAGTCAAAATTGGGAACAAATTTGAGCTGGGAGGTTTGGAGGACCAAGCTTTTAAGCCAATGGAGGAGGTAACAGCCTGTAACATTCCCAGGTTGTCATCAGCGTGTCATGAAGCCAACTTGGATGACTGCCCTAAAGTGATCTATCTTGCTGGGAAGGCAAGCAGCCTCTGGAACACTATGTCCAGGGTAAAGAGTATTTGGCAACAGTTCCCAAGGGTTTCTCATGCCCCTCCCATCCTGCTTGATATCTCCATGAGAGGTTTCCCATACAAAGAAAATGCCTCTGAATCTCCCCCCTCACTCAGTTCATTCTACCATCTGGGGTACCTGTCAGGGGTGTTCAGCCCTCAGTGATCCTCTATTGGGTCCTGAGGCCCCAGGAACCACTAACACTTCCCTACACTGCCTGCCTGGCTCTTATTTCCCTATGGCCTTAATGAGGCAGCCCTGTGCCCACACAATTGCTTACTGCGTGTGCCTGGCTTCCCATTCCCTGCCCCATTGCAGAGGTCTCCACACCAATAACTTGCTTAATCTGGGACCAATTGAAGGTGACAGCTCACCCCATGTGCAACCAGTCTTGCTCTTTTAGTATAATGCCTCTTGCAGCTCAGTTTTGATGTGCTGGCTTCTAAGGGATTATCATTCTTTGGCTTAATAGCATAGTCTTGTTTTAAAGGGACAATCCCCTTTCTAGTGCGTTGGTTCTGGTTTGTGCAAATTGCCCCATAGACCCTCTTGGTGGAGTAGGACAGGAGGTGTTTATGAGGCAAGGCAGGAAATGGCCAGCTTCATTGGTTTGGACCCCCTCCAGCTCCAACCAGAGCATCTCCTTCTGCCTCTGTTCACATAGCGTGCAACAGGTTTTTAGTTGGAAAAGGGTTAGAGAAAGGTTGAATACTTTTGGGCTGAGTGATTGACTTCCTCCCTCTTTTGAAACGGGCCTAATAGTTTAGGGTGTGACTCTGCTCACAGGAGCCTTCACATTCCAACCCCACATCTCAAACTGAAGCTATGACTTCAACTTCACACCATCTTCCTTCATTCAACCAATAACAACTATCAAGAACATATTCTGTGCGATGAATCTGAGCAGGACATGATATCTTCTTCAGATCAGAGTTAGGCCCTCTTTTGTGTGAATGTCTTAATTCTGGTTTCCAGGACTTAATTCTTAGGCCCCCAAAGACTGTTTTAAAAATGTTTCTCTTAGGAAGTTTTCTGGCTATCATGCCTGCCTGGGTAACCCAGGATCCCAGTGGGATGCACTGTGTGTTAGACTCTGAAAGACCCTCAGGGTCACCAAGAGCAACTTTGTGGCATCATTTAGTAAAATGCTTTCCCACAATATTTCCTGTACCACTAACAGGAATAACAATAGATTGTTCTTGTTGCTGTTCAGTTGCTAGGTTGTGTCCTACTCTTTTGCAACCCTGTGGGCTACAGCCCACCAGGTTCTTTTGTCCCTGGAATTTTCCAGGCAAGAATACTAGAGTGGGTTGCCATTCCCTTCTCTAGGGGATCCTCTTGACCCAGAGATTGAACCTGCATCGGCAGGTGGATTCTTTACCACTGAGCCACCTGGGAAGTCCCTGATACATTATGATGTTTTAAAATTTCTCATTTCTTGCAATGATGGATATGTCTCATTGTAGAGATAATAAACTGGGTCTCATACCACAACGAAATTAGGAAAAAAATAAGAGAGAGAGAGAAGAAAAGATTAAAAAGGGAAAGATTTGCAATGGGGCCTGTAATATCCTCTGGGCACAGTGATGAAATCCAGTCTTCTGCTGGAAGGAAAGAAAAAAAAATACTCCATCCTTTTTCCTAGAGATTTCCCCAGGTTTGAACATAAAACTCAATCTAGCCTGAATAGAGTCCATCCCATGGTATGGTTCAGTGAACCAGTAAGTTACTTTTTAAGTAGTATCTCTGACCTGAGAACTGTTTTTTTTAAATATCAAATTCTTACTCCCTCTCACTCTCTTTCTCTCATACTGCCCCTACATATACACACTCACACCCACACTCACTATCAAATAGGAAACATTCCCATATTATGTTAGTGGCAGTATAGGCTCCAAATTTCCCACAATATTTCCTCTGCCCTGCACTGCCATATGTTTGATATATACCACTTTTCAAAGTTTTGGCAGCTTCATCTATGCATAATAAAAGAGAAGGCTGTAGATGATAGTAATCATCACCAGTGATTTCTTCTAGTCACTTGTCTCAGAAAAGAAAGAAATCATTCTGGGATAATTCAATACTTTGAAGAATGGCCCAGAAACACAAGCAAAAGGCCTCAGTGTTTGTCTAGTTGCTATTGCTATAAGAACAAGGGTGTTCAGCTCTTCTTCTGAAGAAGCTTTAAATGCACCTCACTATTTCGGAATATGTCAAAAGTATTTTAAAATATCACCCTTTGATTTCCTTGTTTTGTTTTGGTTTCATCCCGGTGCTTTCATGGAATGAAGGAGATAGAAAAAGTGAAAAGGAAAAGACAGAATTGTCTCTTTTCTTGAGTTCTTACCACTAGAAGAAAAATGGTATTATAATAATAATAGTTAATGTTTATTAAATTCTGCTAAGCACATCATGGCTTCATCTAATTCCTGCAGCTAGTGCAAGGAAGTTATTATCTCCACTCCAGAGATGAAGACTGTGGCTGGGACGGTGAAGATGGAATTAGCCCAAAGTCATGGCATGTTCTAGCTGATAGGAACTACTATCCTGAACTAGTCACTTCACACTGACTATGGTGAAATCTTCAGAGCATCCCTAGAATAAATATATGACTGAAATTAAAAGATGCTTCCTCCTTAGAAGAAAAGTGATGACAAACCTAGACAGCATATTAAAAAGCAGAGACTCATTTTGCCAACAAAGGTCCATTTAGTCAAAGATATGGCTTTTTCAGTAGTCTTGTATGGATGTGAGTTGGATCATAGAGAAGGCTGAGTGCCAAAGAACTGATGCTTTCAAACTGTGGTGCTGGAGAAGACTCTTGAGGGTCCCTTGGACTGCCAGGAGATAAAACCAACCAATACTAAAGGAAATCAACTCTGAATATTCACTGGAAGGACTGATGTTGAAGCTGAAGCTCCAATACTTTGGCCACTTGATGCGAAGAACTGATTTACTGGAAAAGACCCTGATGCTGGGAAAGATTGAAGAAAGGATGAGAAGGAGGCAACAGAGTATGAATGGTTGGATGGCATCATCAACTCAATGGACGTGAGTTTCAGCAAACTCAAGGAGATGAAGGACAGGGAAGCCTGGCATGCTGTAGTCTACGGGGTCACAAAGAGTCAGACACAACTGAGCGGCTGAACAACAACCAACATTTTTATAACTGGTCAAAGCTGCAGACTAAGTGGTAAATTCAGGGTAGAATTCAAACCTAGGTCTTTTTCATTCCAAAATATGCACTCTATTGTGCCACAAACATTCTCATACCTTGTCAGAATAAATGTCCTGAGCTTAGTTTGAAATGTATAGTTACCATGCACAGTCCACAATGAGAGGTTTAGCCTTTTGCTACGGAGTTTCTGAAAAGCATTTTTTAAAACATCCTTAAACAAGCATTTGTTGAGGAGTCCTTTGGGCCAAGCCTTGACTGGACAGTGCAGCTAGGGCTGGGATAGAGGTGACCCAGAACTTGACCCTAGGGGGATCATGGTCCAGGAGAGTTTGGGGTGAGGGTAGGAGAGGAAGGGAGAAGAAGGAAGTGAGAGTAGAGAACACGACACAAGTAGCAGAGAACACACACAGCATATACTTACACAACAGTAGGTGGCAGGGGTGGCATTTGAATCCTGGCATGTCATCTTAATCAATGCACTGAGATGAACAACATTTTTAAAGTCTTACTAGGCTCACTCACTTTCTTTACACATCCGTAGACCAAATATAGTACTATCAACATAAGAGAATGAATATTTATAAGCTTATATGTAGTATAATCTTTTTGTGGATAGTCTGTCTTATCCATCCTGGAACTAATTAACTAGTTTATTTTGGATGATTCAGTTGGGAGTCATGCCCATATAACCAGGGAAAATAATTTTTAATTTTGAAGAATAGAATGTTTCATATCTTGGTTTATCTTTCTGGCAGTCCAATCTCTGTGTGGAGACCAAAACAATCCCTAAAGATAATAAAATACTATTGACCGAGGAGACTAAATATATCGAGTTGTTTTTATTGGAATGACTTAACAACAGGCAGAAAGCAAACCTGGAAGTCTCCTCTTCTTTAAATAAATACCTGAAAAGGTCTTCATTCAGGGTTACTAGAAAGTTTCCATTTACACTGCCAATTCTATCATTCAAATGATGTGAGTAAATTTACATTGGTTATATTTTCTAGGTATTTCTCAGAAAATTCTAAGTGGAATAGTTCCTTTACAGGAAGGGTATTTAAATAGCCCATATGCTTGGCTGAGATAGCTAGGAGAGAATACTGATCATTTTATGTTCATACTTTTACTCCAGTAGACACTTAGGATCTGCTTCTTGATTATTCAATTTTTCCCTTTGTATCTATGGTCTATTAGTACATTATCCAAGATCTAATAAGTAGGTGTTCCTAGGAACATCCACATAGGAATTAGAATTGTCACTGAAGCTGTATGAAATCGGTGGGATTGAGACTCTTGTCTGTGAAATCAGGACTTGAGGAAAAATAACATTCTGACTCAGGGCAGCCAGCCCACTAATTCATAAATAGCCCACTCCATGTGAGGAGTCAGAGAGGACCAGGACTGAATGTCAGACCTCCGACGGTCGAGTCCACATTAGTGGACACAGCGATACCAGATGCATGTCACGTGGTGTCTTGGGATTCTCAGCGACTTGATTCCAAAGAAAAATCATCTGCAGGTAGAACACCGTGTATCTACCTGGCTGAAGCTTGCCTTTGTGCCATTTTAGTGGTGAGAAAACAAACCAGATCTGCTAGTTAAGGAAATAAAATTCCCCCAAGAAGCAAGGAGTTTGGCCAACTTAAAATGCAAGGCAAGTGATCTTCATGCATTTTAAAATTATTAGGAACAAATGTTAGGGAAAACTGTGCTAACAATGAATTTTTGATCTCTACCTTCAATATTCACATAAAGCAAATATAAAGTGAAGACCCAATCTGAATGGACAAGAATTGTCTATTTCACAGATTTCCACAATTAAGGGCTTTCCCTAATTCTGAGAGGATTTCCTCTGTTCACCACAAATGTGTTCACCCATATTTAAAAATAAGCTTTTTAAAGAATAAGCCCAGTGCCCATGTATACATAGGAACTGGTTAAATTTTCCTCAAACACTTTCTAGCTGAGCAAATTTCCTGTTCCACTCTAATTGTGCTGACGGCTAGTTGTCTTTTTAGGTCTATGTTCAAACGTCCCTTAAAAAAATTTTTTCCCCAACCTCCTAATTGCTGTTAAGTTTCCATATTACACTCTGTCTTAAAAGCTGCATATTTTATTCATAGCATTTATAGCAATTTATAATTGTACGGATGTGTATTTATTTGTTTAATGACTCTCTTCCCATTTACTGTTCATTTAATGCCATATGCATCCTTGTATCTCAAGTCTTCAGCACCAGAGTGGAGATTCAGTGCATATTCAGCAAATGAATAATGAATAAATGAGAAGCAGAAATGAGAGTGACCGTGTGTTCCCTAAGAGAGGCAAAGAGCAGCCCCTGCTCCCAGTAGGCCTTGGCTATATTTTGTTTCTTTTCCAAAAATGTCTGTGATATTCCTTCTTGTGTATTTATAATAGTATTCTCTTTTCTTGAGCCAGCTGGAATGAGTCTCTATTCCTTGCAACACAAGCATCCCAAGTCACAGCCAGAGAATTGTGCACTTTGACATAACAGACAAAGCAAGTATGATAATAACAAGGTAGCATTTTAAAAGGAAATGTCAGAGGGAAGTAGTCCCCTTGGTATTGTTTATCTTTGCTTCATCCAATCTGAAAATGAAAACTCTCAACTTTCTAAATTTAACCCTTTAATAAACTAGCCTCTAACTCCACCTGGTGGAGACATAGAAACCTGGGGAGATGAACCAATCCAAAGCAGGATAAAAAAGCACGCCTAGTGGATTTCTCAAAAAGAAGACACATACTCATTAAGCCAAATAGATGACCTCCTGGGATGTGTCTTACCCACTTAGAGTCCCTGAGAAGAAATATAACAAGGTAGCATTTTAAAAGGAAATGTCAGAGGGAAGTAGTCCCCTTGGTATTGTTTATCTTTGCTTCATCCAATCTGAAAATGAAAACTCTCAACTTTCTAAATTTAACCCTTTAATAAACTAGCCTCTAACTCCACCTGGTGGAGACATAGAAACCTGGGGAGATGAACCAATCCAAAGCAGGATAAAAAAGCACGCCTAGTGGATTTCTCAAAAAGAAGACACATACTCATTAAGCCAAATAGATGACCTCCTGGGATGTGTCTTACCCACTTAGAGTCCCTGAGAAGAAATAGGTTGTAATGATCATTTTTGCCTTTTACTCTTGGCTCCCATTTTTGCCCTTCTGTGTACTGGAAGGTATTCTAAGAGTCCAGGGACTTGCATATTCCATTTTCCCAGATACTTGCCAACAAGCTTCTGGTTAGTTTCTACCAATGGGAAGTACTGATGGAAGTTCAAAGAGCAGGAATAGAGAAAGGGAGTTTGCTTCCTATTCTAGAATCTGTTGGTATTTTTCAACAACTAGAGAGCTAACCCTCTATCCTCATCTTTCAGGACATGCAGCAAAGAGTCTTAGCACTGCTGAATAGCAGCCTCTCAGCAGTCCCAGCACCCTCTTCATTTATGGTTTCAACAGTGGCTCAGGCAGGCCCCTTTCTTCATGATCTTGTGTCTTGTAAATCATTGCCCTCATTTATGTCTTCAGAAGGGCTGTTGATGCTCCCAGCAGCTACTTCGCATAGAGTTACTGGGCATAACCAATTCAAAGAAGCTAAATTAATGTTTTCCTACCCCTACCACCCAGATGTATTCAGGATCTAAGTTTTGGTCTTTAATACTATTGTGGACTATAGGGGAGCAGGGTCCCTCGAAGAGTAACTCTTTCCAAGCCATAGAGAAGGAAGATGAAAATCTATGTAAATCTCGATTACACTGCTTTTGCCAAAAAAAATCTCATAACAGGACAATGAATTAGTACTGTTGTCCATTTTAACGTGTACATTATTTCTAGAATTTCAAAAACAAATTTCATAATATTCACAAACTGAACTATCCATAACCAAACAAGGGAAATCCATTATTAGAAAGGATATATCCCAAGTAAGTGACGCGGTTTTGCGTCACTTTGGGTTCTGCAAACTACTAAGAATCAACGTATGGAGAGAGTAAACCCTAGACCTTGGCAAGTCGGAGTGTTCTTCTGCTTTGGGGTTTGGAAAGATTATTTCCACCTTAAAGGAGGTATAAAAGTCAACATCTCCCCATGTGCTATTCAGTAAATCGTTATTGGTTATCCATTTTAAATACAGCAATGTGTACATGTCAGTCCCAAACTCCCTAACTGTCCCTCCCTTCCCCACTTAACAATCTAATTGGGAAATGAATTTGAAAAAAAAAATAGATACATGTAAAACTGAAGCACTCTGTTGTACCCCTGAAACTAATACAGCATTGTTAGTCAGCTATGCTGCTGCTAAGTCGCTTCAGTCGTGTCCGACTCTGTGCGACCCCATGAACAGCAGCCCACCAGGCTCCTCTGTCCACGGGATTCTCCAGGCAAGAACACTGGAGTGGGTTGCCATTGCCCACTCCAACATAAAATAAAATGGTTAAAAAGTTAGCATCTGGCAAGATTACTACGATCTTGGTAAATTACTACGATCTTGGTAAAGCAGAAGAGCAAAAATAAGAATATGAATGTAAATGAAATCATTAGTAGTGGTTATATGTTTTCATCATCACATTTATAACTATTTCAGTTTTACTGTAATACTTGTAATTGATATATTTTATGTGTAGATTTTCTGCTCTTCAAATTGTTTAAAGCCTTTAAGAGAATTTTGTATTTCATGTTTTGATTTCAACTAAATATTTAGAAGAGTAAAATTAAATGTATTCACAATCATTTAAATATTTGAGATATTTTTAACTGAACTCTGTAAGTACTGATGGATTATCCTTGTAAGTAATATAAAAATATTTAGAGAGATTGTGAGTGTTCAATGTTTAAGTGAATGTTTATAACAAAATGGTTTTAGGTTTAATGAATTAAGCATTAAAAAAATAAAAGAGAAGGCTGCATTTTCCTTCATGGAGCTAAAGGACCCGTTAACACCTTTGACTCTCTCTGTAAAATGTCACACAGTTAAAGGAGGATGTATTATTCACTGGGGTTGGGGGAAGGATTTGTCAAAACATTTAGTCTCCCCCAGCACCAACACTATGGATACTTAAGAGACCAGGAACTTAGCAGGCACATGGCTTCAGCTATATTCGGCTTTGAATCTAGCCATGCCTTTTGAATTTCTTATTTTTATAGTTTACCTATCACTGTTATACATGTGAAGTAGACATGGCATTGCCCTCATATTATCTAGTGCCATCTTAAATGGGAAACTCTCTCTTACTGAACTTTTAAAATTAAACTGGAATTATATACTTTTAAGACATCTGTCTCTCCTGCTTAACCACAAACTCCTTTAGACATTGTTCTTCTTTGTATATAAAGACTCCAGCACATAGTAAAGTGATCAATAAACATTTTTGAATAAATTATTGAGAGGGTAACATTCTGTGAATCCTGGAAATGCTGGAAAGGGAAGACAGAAGCTATTGCTTATGTATTATTGATGGGAAAGTAAACTGATACAACTCTTTGAAACTGAAGTTAGCAATGTCTTATAAACTTGTTCAGATAAGCTTTGACTGACTTTATAGGAATCTGCCTTAAGTAATAATGAAAAAGAAGCAAAACAACAACAACAAAATTGGAAACATCCTGCATGTTCACTTACGTGGAATTGGTTAAATAAATTATAGCTTATTCATTAGATAGAAAATTAACCCTCCAGTAAAATTATTTATTATGGCATCAGCTCATTTTAAAGGCAGCATTTGGAACAATTATGACATTATAAAACACATGGATTAAAAATTGGAGGAAAATAATATGAAAATTGTAGCAGTGTTAATTCCATCCCCTTTCTGTTTTTCAAATTATAAAATTTGGCTCTGTAAATTGGCCTTATATTTACATTATAATTACTTGAATTAAAAAATTTTTTTCCTCTAACTACATATTCAATTGCAGTAATCAAACAGAATATAAAATTTTTAAAATGTGATGTTTAATCTAGGAAAAAACTCTACTTTCAGTTTTTAGCTCGTAACAAGCATGAATTTCAGGGCTCCTATCATATACTTTGATATTTTTTAAAACAAGTTTTCTACATATGGTCAAATGTAGGTAGATGTTTCAACAACCTTTTGGAAAATAAAAAGAAAGAGAAAAGAAATACTAAGTTGAAATCACAATGAAATAAGGCTTAGTGAGACTTAAAAATATTATGAAGCATTCCAGCCAGTGACCACCACCATCACAAGAGTGAGGCCATCTTGGGCCTTCCAGCCTAGCCCAGTTATTACTTTACTTTCAAACCATGACTACATTTTCAGTCACATGGCAGTTTCCCTCTGAAGAAGAGTCCCTGTAGTAGTCCACGGTGTTTAATGTTCCAATATGATCTTGATAGTAGAGATCATTTGGCACTCCATCAACACTACTAGCAACTGAAATTCTTAACACAGGCTCAGCAATCCAAGCAATTCCATGCTCCCTCTAACTTCACCTCTTCTTGGGATTGGGGCGGGGTGGGGGGTGGGAGCTGTAGGCCATCTTGGGCCTTCCAGCCTAGCCCAGTTATTACTTTACTTTCAAACCATGACTACATTTTCAGTCACATGGCAGTTTCCCTCTGAAGAAGAGTCCCTGTAGTAGTCCACGGTGTTTAATGTTCCAATATGATCTTGATAGTAGAGATCATTTGGCACTCCATCAACACTACTAGCAACTGAAATTCTTAACACAGGCTCAGCAATCCAAGCAATTCCATGCTCCCTCTAACTTCACCTCTTCTTGGGATTGGGGCGGGGTGGGGGGTGGGAGCTGTGGAGAACACATTTTTTTCCAGGGACCTCATTTTACATCATCCCATTAGTCTAAATAGACAGGAGTAATTGAATGTTTGGGCACAAATGCATCAACAGAGGCCATTAAAAACAGATTTTATGGCTCCACTCAGCAGAGATTGAAAAACTAAAAAGGTAGACGTCTGAAATGTATATATTTAATGAGCATCTTTTATGATAATTCCCATCCGTATCAGTGAATCTGATGAAGACGATGGGACTCATTTGTTGTGAGTGGCCCTCATCTAATCAGTTGAAAGTCTGAATACGAAATAAAGGCTAACCTTCCTGCAAGCAATAGAAATTATGCCTCCCTGACTGTCTTGAGCTTGGACATCAGCTTTTCCTGCCTTCAGGCTAAAATGAAACACTGGCTTTTCCCAGGTCTCAAGCCTGCCAGCTATTTGACAGAAGCTACACCACCGGCTCTCCTAGATCTCCAGCTTGGCAACTAGAGATCTGGGGGACTCGTCAACCTCTGTAATCATGTAAGTCAAATCCTTATTATAAATGAGTAAATACATATGTTTATAGACACAGGTACACACATACACACATCTTATTAGTCCTGTTCTGTTTCTGTTTCTCTGACAAACATTGATTAATACAGGCAGGACACTTGGGTACCAGATACCACCAAACTGACAAATGTTCACTACATTAAAACTTCTCATCATTTTGAACATAGTCTTATCCATCTCAATTACACACCTCATTGAAGAGCTATGAATAGAATAGGATTTACCACTAAAGTAACCTAATAAGTATCTCAGTACCATTAAAGATCTCAACTTTGATCTCAAGCTTATTGTTACTCATTCCCTTTCAAATATCTAGTTTGTAATTTTTAATGATAGATGAAAATGCCACAGTTTGCAAAATTGATTTCAACAAAAAATTCAAAATTGTTTCAAAAGGAAATAAGCTTACAGAAAGCAATATGTATTCTTATACCCAACTTGAAGATGCTTTTGACAAGCGAACAAGTATCAGTGCATGTGTTCATTGCATTATCAATGCAAATATCAATGCAATGAAAACAATTTTTGTCATGAAACAAATCAAGAGTACTGGATAAGGCAACTAATGCTTTGATCATAGAGTTCAAGAATTTTAACTTGTAAACATTAAGTAATATGGTATAATCTTTACATTTAAAATAATTTTTATTTGACATTTTTGTTTTTATGTCTCCTTTTTCAGTGTTTTCTATAACAAAATACAAATATCAGGTAGAGATGAATCTATTACTAGAACATAAAATTGTTTTTTCAATATACTGGCTTATAAGAATAATAAAGAAAGCTCTGAACTTTTAGCAAAAAACCCCTGTGAGAAAAAAAAGACTTTTGTTTATTATTATGGTCAAACCCTACTTCCTAAGGCCCACTTGACTTTTCATTTCAGGACATCTGGCACTAGGTGAGTGATCACATCATCATAGTTATTTGAGTCATTAAGATCTTTTTTCCATGTATTCTTGCCACCTCTCTTTAATATCTTCTGCTTCTATTAGGTCCATACCATTCTGTCCTGTATTGTGCCCATTTTTGCATGAAATGTTTCCTTGGTATATCTGATTTTCTTGAAGAGATCTCTAGTTTTTCCAGTTCTACAGTTTTCCTCTATTTCTTTGCACTGATCACTGAGAAAGGCTTTCTTATCTCTCCTGGCTATTCTTTGAAACTCTGTATTCAAATGGTTATTTCTTTCCTTTTCTCCTTTGCCTTTTGCTTCTCTTCTTTTCTCAGCTATTTGTAAGACCTCCTCAGACAACCATTTTGCTCTTTTGCATTTTTTTTTCTTGGGGATGGTCTTGATCACTGCTTCCTGTACAATGTCATGAACCTCCATCCATAGTTCTTCAAGCACTCTATCAGACCTAATCCCTTGAATTTATTTGTCACTTCCGCTGTATAATTGTAAAGGATTTGATTTAGGTCATACCTGAATGGTCTAGTGGTTTTCCCTACTTTCTTCAATTTAAGTCTGAATTTGGCAATAAGGAGTTCATGATCTGAGCCACAATCAGCTCCTGGTCTTATTTTGCTGACTATATAGAGCTTCTCCATCTTTGGCTACAAAGAATATAATCAGTCTGATTTTCGTACAGACCATCTGGTGATGTCCATGTGTAGAGTCTTCTCTTGTGTTGTTGGAAGAGGGTGTTTGCTATGACCAGTTTGTTCTCTTGTTAAAACTCTGTTAGCCTTTGCCCTGCCTCACTCTGTACTCCAAGGCCAAATTTGCCTGTTACACCAGGTATCTCTTGACTTCCTACTTTTGCATTCCAGTCCCCTATAATGAAAAGGACATCTTATTTGGGTATTAGTTCTAGAAGCTCTCGTAGGTCTTCATAGAACTGTTCAACTTCAGCGTCTTCAGTGTTAATGGTTGGGGCATAGACTTGGTGTGATATTGAATGGGTTTGCCTTGGAAACAAACAGAGATCATTCTGTCGTTTTTGAGATTGCATCCAAGTACTGCATTTTGGACTCTTTTGTCGACTATGAGGGCTACTCCATTTCTTCTAAGGGATTCTTGCCCACAGTAGTAGATATAATGGTCATCGTTGGTGATGGACAGGGAGGCCTGGCATGCTGCGATTCATGGGGTCGCAAAGAGTCGGACACGAATGAACGACTGAACGACTGAACTGAAATGAACTGAACTGAGTTAAATTCACCCATTCCAGTCCATTTTTGTTCACTGATTCCTAAAATGTCAATGTCCATTTTTGCCTTCTCTGTTTGACCACTACCAATTTGCCTTGATTCATGGACCTAACATTCCAGGTTCCTATGCAATATTGCTCTTTACAGCATCAAACTTTACTTCCATCACCAGTCATATCCACAACTGGATATTGTTTTTGCTTTGGCTCCATCTCTTCATTCTTTCTGGAGTTATTTCTCCACTAATCTCCAATAGCAAATTGGGCACCTACCGACCTGGAGAGTTCATCTTTCAGTGTCCTATCTTCTTGCCTTTTCATACTGTTCATGGGGTTCTCAAGGCAAGAATACTGAAGTGGTTTGCCATTCCCTTCTGCAGTGGACCACATTTTGTCAGAATTCTCCACCATGACACATCCATCTTGGGTTGCTCTACACAGCATGGCTCATAGTTTCATTGAGTTAGATAAGGCTGTGGTCCATGTGATCAGTTTGGTTAGTTTTCTGTGATGGAGGTTTTCAGTCTGTCTGCCCTCTGATGGAGAAGGATAAGAGGCTTATGGAAGCTTTCTGATGGGAGATAGTGACTGAGGGGGAAACTGGGTCTCGTTTTGATGGGTGGGGCCATGCTCAATAAATCTTTAATCCAATTTTCTGTTGATGGCCAAGGCTGTGTTCCCTCCTTGCTGTTTGACTTGAGGCCAAACTATGGTGGAGGTAATGATTAGATAACGGCAACCTCCTTAAAAATGTCCCACGCGCTGCACTGCCAACTTAGTGCCCCAATCTTGCAGCAGGCCACACATGCCTCTGCTGAAGCCTCCTGGACACTCACAGCCAAGTCTGGGTCAGTCTCTTGTCGAGCCACTGCCCCTTTCTCCTGGGTCCTGGTACACACAAGGTTCTATTTGTGCCCTCCAAGAGTCTGTTTCCCCAGTCCTGTGTAAGTTCTGGTAGCTCTGTGGTGCGGTTAATGGCGACCTCCTCCAAGAGGGCTCATGCCATACCCAGGTCTGCTGCACCCAGAGTCCCTGCCTCTATGGCACACCACTGCTAACCCGTACCTTTGCAGGAGACACTCAAACACCGTTCTGGCTCAGCCTCTATGGGGTTTCTGGGTCCTTGTGCACACAAGGTTTATTTGAGCCCATCGAGCATCTCTGGCAGGTAAGGGATTTGATTCTAAATGCGATTTTTGCCCCTCATACCATCTTGCTGAGGCTTCTCCTTTGCCTGTGGACGTGGGGTATTTTTTTTTTTTTGGTGGGATCCAACATTCTCCAGTTGATGGGTGTTTAGCAGCAAATTGTAGTTTTGGAGCTCTTGCAGGAGAAGATGAGTGCATGTCCTTCTACTCTGCCATCTTACACCCCAAATTCACTACTAATTTAAAATATGCAAATAAGAATTTTTTAAAGTACATAATGATATCATTTCAAGAATTCCTGGGAATTCTGATTCTTCTTTCCCAGACTCTAGAAATATTAATTTGGAAACCCTATAATAATCTAAATCCAGAAATAGTGAAAGCCAGGAGGCACACAGTACACGGGAGACCACGTAGACAAGTCCATCACAGCGCCTCCCCACCTCGTGAAGCAGTGCCTGAGGAGACGATGGGCTGCCACCAGGTGGCAGCAGTGAGCACAAGCGCTTAGTTCTGAAACCCCACAAGGCCAAAGAGAACTTGAGAGGACCCACATTCAGAAGCCTCCTAGGTTTTTAGTTTTAAACTATCAAGATATTTAACCTGTCAACTGCCTTAATTAACCTATTATGATTATCTTTTCACTTCTTTTGACTGTTTAACCAAAAAAAAGTATAGTGGTCTCTTGTTTTCAACGTAGGAAGCATGCCTTAGCTGGAACAGTGGCACATACCTGGCACTCAATAAATAGATGTTAAGAAAACTAAAGTGTGACATTAATTAATGAGAGGAACAGAGAATACTTTTATTTGGAACTGGCATTTTTTCCCATAAGTCAAAGTTATGCAAAACCAAATTTCCTGTAAAGAAAATGTTGTAATTGAATATTAGATTCTCTCCCATAATCCTAATATACAAACTTTTATAAAATAACTGCACACGATTTTTATCTTTTTAAACTTCAACCAATTGGGTGAGTGAAGAACCAGCTTTAATAGGAAGCTTTTAATTTCTTCAGGGATATGGTAAGGATTATCTCAGCTGAAGTTAATAGGAGATGCAGATGTATTGATTAGTTATAAGAAAAGCAGGTTAAAGTAAATAGTCTTGTTTTCTCATAGTAAATTTACCTGCTCATCCGAACATAAAATTAGATACAGACGATACTGCATATCTGGCTTCCTCGGTGGCTCATATGGTAGGGAACCTGCCTGCAATGAAGGAGACCTGGGCTCAATACCTGGCTGAGGAAGATCCCTTGGAGAAGGGAATGGCTACCCACTCCAGTATTCTTGCCTGGAGAATTCCATGGACAGAGAGGCCTGGCGGGCTACAGTCCTTGGGGTCGCAGAGAGCCAGACATGACTAAGCGACTTTCACTTTCACACTGCAAATACTATATATAAAAACGAGATCTGGTTATTCAAAACTCTATGTGTGTGGGGTTTTTTTTTTTTTTTGGTATGTAAATACATCAGAGTATTTGCAAAGATTAGAAGTATATAACAAAGTCAAGGCCTGTGTTAGCACTGCTAGTCAACAACTAATTCTTAAATTTCATTACGCTAAAGATAATTCAGAACATAATATTAACAGTTTAGCTAGGTATTTTTTTAAAAACGTTCTCTTGAACACTGTGAACTATGTCACAGTTTGAATCCCAGGAATGCACTTCAATAAGATGCACTCATATCAAATGTCTGCTATAATAATTCCTAGCACATATGGAATTCCATGTGTCACACCCTGCATGGAGCACTTCACAGACTTCAACTCAACAACCTCTTGCTAAGCCTTGTGAAGTACTATTATTCTCCTGGCTTTACTGCCTGGGACACAGGGGAGGAAACCAAGAAAAGAAACAACAGAGAAATCACTCCTCCATTCAGGGCTTGATGTGTGGGCTGATAAGAGAGGTTCATGGAGACTCCAAGAGAAACAGGGCAGATAAAGCTGGAAACCTATGAAAAGACTAGGGTCTAAGCCAGAGTGGCATCTTTGGATACCTCGGCCCATTAAGGCTAACCATTGGTTTTCCTTTGCCAAAAGGAAAACATATTTCCTGTCTCAGAGAATCCTGGGTTGGGTTTTTTTTTTTTTCTCTTTTTTTTTATTTTAAATTTAAATTTGAATTGTAAGTTATAGGACTCCATAGAGTGGTTCCACACTCTGTATTGTTTTTGCTTCTTTACCTCTGCCTTGAGAATGATATAAAAAAATTAAATTGAATATATAAAGTAAAAACCATAAAATATAAAATAAAAATTAGATTGCTAGGCTTTAAGATGAGTTTTAGAGGAGTTTGTTGTCTGTTTTTATAGCTAGTGAAATAGTTCTTAAGAAAATCAAGCCACATAGGCAATTTTAGCAGGAAGAGGTAATCTAAAATGTCATATGATAATAGTTTCAGGTTTTGCATGAATTAATGTTGACTTCAGGTAAAACTTAAAAAAAAAAAAAAGAAGTTTGAGCTCCCCCTTGTGGTAGTTGATGAGAGCTAGAGAATCCCAGGGATGGGGGAGCCTGGTGGGCTGCCATCTATGGGGTCGCACGGTGTCGGACACAACTGAGACGGCTTAGCAGCAGCAGCAGCAGCAGTGAAGGAAAGTACAGATATGTCTTAATGAGCCAGGAGAGAAATTGCATTCTTTTCAAAGGAGTTAAAGACCTGAAAAATACTGACAAACGGTTCTAAATGTGCAGAAGAGGACTCTATCTGAGGGACTTCTAATATAAGAATATCAGAGCACACCCTTGGACAATATCCTGCCAAGAGATGGAGTGTATGTGTGTACTAATTTGTGCTAATTACTAACATTTAAAATATTTTAGCATGTGCATGAAAGTCCAGGTTTCCAGCTTATCTTTGACAAACCAGAAGATCTGGGAGCCAGAGGTCTGCAATAGTTAGCAAGAACTGAATATTCACGCTCCCTAAATACAGGACAGAGCTCATTTCTCCATGGTCCCACTGGATAACTGCACTTACTGTGCTGTTCTCTTGACTGTTGCTGGCCTCTGGGTTTGAATCCCTGTTAAAGGAGGAAGCCGATGGCAAAAAGGCTGATATGATTGAAAAAGCATAAACCACGAAATAAAAGACCCTTCTGCTTCCCAGCTTTGTCATATCCTGGCTGGATCTCTTTGGGGGTGGGAGATGGTCTATATCTTTTAGCCTCTAGGTTTTCATCACTTTCTATGCTCATCCAATCATGCTGAGCTTTTATTTTTACCAAATAGAGTAGTTTGTAGAGAAGGTATGGATTATACTCTACAATAGTATTTTAAAAGTGATGTTGATTTCTCTAAAACAGGCAAATTATGGTCTTCTCGAACTATCTAAATTCATGGTAATTTAAACACTTTTTGTAGCCCCCCCTACCCTTATCCCCAAGGGATCTTAAGGAGAAAAAAAATTCGAAGAATTTTTTTGTTTGTCCCTTTTTCATCAGTTATGTCTCAACTCCAGTGTCACCTTCGCAAACAAGCTTTCCTGGTAACCTTGCTAAAGCAGCCCTCCCAGCCGTTTACCTTATTTTACCGTTTTCCTAGGGCTTCCTAGGTGGCGCTAGTGGTCAAGAACCCACCTGCCAGTGCAGGAGACCTAAGAGACTCGGCTTTGATCCCTTGGTTAGGACGATCTCCTGGTGAAAAGAATGGCAACCCGCTCCAGTCTTCTTGCCTGGGAAATCCCGTGGACAGAGGAGCCTGGCAGCTACAGTTCATAGGGTTGCACAAAGTCGGAGGCGACTTAGCACAAACAAGAACCTTTTTCTTAGCCATTATCAGCAAAAGCAGTGGCTGAAACCATGAGTAATGAGTAAATGAGTAAATCCATTTCACCTGCCTTCACGAATGAAGGTGGGTTGACGACTTACACATTCTTCAAGCGTTAGGTAACCTAAACAAGAAATTTGCTTGTATTATTTTCCAGAAACTGGCAGTCAGCTGTGTCTAGTTAGAGCTGAGCTGTTACAGTTGGACAGGACCACCCAGCCTTCAGCGGGGCATGTGCCTTTTGACCTGAGCAGGCAGGAAAACTCCACCCCCAAGCATGGAGAGGCCTGTCGCCTTGGGGTCTCAGTGTTTTGTCTTTCTGAGCATCAGGCAAGCGAACCTTTCCGGAACCTTGTTCTTGTTTTAATTTACTCTTTCACTTATTTGGTTCATTAGCTTGTTTTTGTAATGGTTTCTTGTGTGTTTCCTCTATGGAAAGAGATCTGCTATGTTCAATGCTGTGTGCTAGAACCTATTCCAATGTCTGATACTAACTGCCCACAGACGCATGGGCGTCTTATGAGGTAGTGTTTCCCAAGCCATACTGAAGACTGGTTAGTTGTACAACCTCACGTGCAGTCTCCAAGGAGATTAGAAGAGGAGGGACAAGGGAGCATGTCAGAAGTCCAGCTGATGTTCTCAAGGAAGGCAAAGAGACATTACCTAGAATCAAGGAGATGAGGATTCACCTAGCTGGGTAGGGCACAAGCCGGTGGGGATCGCATCTCAGCAGTCAGTCTGACCCGGAACCTGACACCAAGATCCCTCCTAGAAGGGCTTATTGGATTCACTTAGGAATACTCGGTATCGCTTGTGACTGACTGAGTTGTTACATTTATTTTTCATAATTTTTTGGATCTGGTTCTAAACTTCAAGATGAGTTTTAGAATTAAATAACTTGGGAAAATGGGAAGACAGCTAGTGTCTTCATCCCTAGGGCCAAATCTGTCTTATTAATTTTTGCAGTATATCACAAATTAGTGTGCATATCAACAACAGTAAGAGGCCAATCAAAATCCATATGGCCAACATGCTTAAGAAAAATTAACCACAGATGCTTGTCACAAAGTGATAACTTAAATTTTTTTATGATAGGCTCAGGAAATGGTATGACTTAACAGTCAACCTTGTCATTGACTCAAGAATATTACTCCTGTATCCCAGAAAACTCTATGATTCCCCATTTATACTCCACTGGCTATAAAGCACTAGAAAAGACAGCACAAAAATGACAATGTATGTTTGTCAGATTTTCCTTCACCCCGGACAAGACACTTCCCTGCCTCCTTCACAGCCTGGACAAGACACTGTAAGCATGCTGCCTTCTCTTTGACATGAGATGTCATTGCTTTTAAGACACTTTGATTTTTAAAAGGTTGTTATTGCTACTTAGCTGAAAAATTTCCCTAGACTTTACCAGCCTTAGGTCCAAAGGAGGTATTTATTAACATTAAGATCCCTAGTATTGTTGCACCCAGGGATTTCCCTGGTGACTCAGAGGTTAAAGCGTCTGCCTGCAATGCAGGAAACCTGGGTTCAATCCCTGAATCGGGAAGATTCCCTGGAGAAGGAAACAGCAACCCACTCCAGTATTCTTGCCTGGAGAATCCCATGGACGGAGGAGCCTGGTGGGCTACAGTCCATGGGGTCGCAAAGAGTCGGACACGACTGAGTGACTTTACTTATTGTTGCGCCCACTTTGGGGGAAATAAACATTAATACTCTGTAAAGGGACACTTGTTTGTTGAGCTATAGTCTATGAACTGATCAGTGAGGCTCATTCACTGTGAAGCTTGCTCTGAACTCTTATTTTGCTCCTCCAGTTCTTCAAATCAGTGCCTGAGAAGTGCCTGTCATGGACGTCTGCCTTGAGGACCCCCGTAACCTTTCATGTGGACCATCTCCCCATGGTCTAAAAGCTGCCCTTTGGTGATGGTGTCAGTTTACTTATTGTTGCGCCCACTTTGGGGGAAATAAACATTAATACTCTGTAAAGGGACACTTGTTTGTCGAGCTATAGTCTATGAACTGATCAGTGAGGCTCATTCACTGTGAAGCTTGCTCTGAACTCTTATTTTGCTCCTCCAGTTCTTCAAATCAGTGCCTGAGAAGTGCCTGTCATGGACGTCTGCCTTGAGGACCCCCGTAACCTTTCATGTGGACCATCTCCCCATGGTCTAAAAGCTGCCCTTTGGTGATGGTGTCAGAGCAGTGACATGCTCTGTGCGCTGTGAGCAAAATGTCTCTCTTCCCTTCTGTACGTTATGTGTGCTTTCCGACAACCAACAGAACGTCAAATATACCCCAGAATCCTCCCTCCACCACTGGCCCCATCTGATTGTCTGCAGACTCTGTCTCTACAGGACTCTTAATTGATTGCCATTCTTCTCCCCAGCTTCCTGAAGGGTGGCTTCCTTCTCCCCATCCAACCCCCCAGTGCAAATCAACTACTCCAGATGAGTAGGGGCTACTAGCTCTTATCAATTTATCAGAAACATCCTAGTAGCTCTGAAGCCCAGCTCTGTGTACAATTTAATTGAAACTTTCACTAAAATTTATTCTATAAACTCAGTTTTTAGAGCAGCACTGTCCAATAGAAATGGAAGACAACCACAAGTGCCAGCTCAGTTCAGTCACTCAGTCGTGTCCGACTCTTTGCAACCCCATGAATCACAGCACGCCAGGCCTCCCTGTCCATCACCAGCTCCTGGAGTTCACTCAGACTCATCAAGTCAATGATGCCCTCCAACCATCTCATCCTCTGTTGCCCCCTTCTCCTCCCATCCTCAATCTTTCCCAGCATCCAAGTCTTTTCAAATGAGTCAGCTCTCTGCATCAGGTAGCCAAAGTATTGGACTTTCAGCTTCAACATCAGTCCTTCCAATGAACACCCAGGACTGATCTCCTTTACAATGGACTAGTTGGATCTCCTTGCAGTCCAAGGGACTCTCAAGAGTCTTCTCCAACACCACACTTCAAAAGCATCAATTCTTCGGCGCTCAACCTTCTTCACAGTCCAACTCTCACATCCATACATGACCACAGGAAAAACCATAGCCCTGACTAGATGGACCTTAGTAGGCAAAGTAATGTCTCTGCTTTTGAATATGCTATCTAGGTTGGTCATAACTTTTCTTCCAAGGAGTAAGCATCTTTTAATTTCATGGCTGCAGTCACCATCTGCAGTGATTTTGGAGCCCAAAAAAATAAAGTCTGACACTGTTTCCATTGTTTCCCTGTCTATTTCCCATGGAGTGATGGGACTGGATGCCATGATCTTCGTTTTCTGAATGTTGAGCTTTAAGTCAACTTTTTCACGCTCCTCTTTCACTTTCATCAAGAGGCTTTTTAGTTCCTCTTCACTTTCTGCCATAAGGGTGGTGTCATCTGCATATCTGAGGTTATTGATATTTCTCCCGATCGTGATTCCAGCTTGTGTTTCTTCCAGTCCAGCGTTTCTCATGATGTATTCTGCATATAAGTTTAAAAAGCAGGGTGACAATATACAGCCTTGACATACTCCTTTTCCTATTTGGAACCAGTCTGTTGTTCCATGTCCAGTTCTAACTGTTGCTTCTAACTAGTGCCAACTATGTGTCATTTAAAATTCAGTAGCCACATTAAAGAAAAAGAAACAAATAATTTTAGTAACTTTTTTTATTTAACCAAATACATGCAAAAGAATCTCTCCAGTAATCAAAATGAAAAAAATTATTAATGACATATTTTACATTTGTTTTTCATACCATCTTCAAAGTCAGTGTGTACTCTATATTCATAGCACAATTTAGTCTCATGCTTCAAGTTCTCAATAGTCACATGTGGCTAGTGGTTACCATATTGGGTCTCTCAGCTTTAGAGCACAGGAAAGATTTTGAAAATTTTGAAATATTTTGCAAATGAGACTTTGCAAGGTTACACGATTTCCAACAAGTCAGACAGCTAACCAACAGCAGAGACATGGCTAGAACTTCAAGATCCTGATGCTCAATCATATGCATTTGTCTTCATTTAGTACTGCTTATCTTAAATTTGTTAAGCCACTCTATTACTAAAACAGTTCTATCTAAAAAATAACTAAGAATGTGGCAAAATAATTTGGACTGTTGTTTTTGTTGGTCTGTAAAAGATTTGTTTTCTCCAACTGAATAAAATCTTCCTTGCAATTGTTTTTAGATATCTCCTTGAATTAAATCAATTAATATCTCATTTTAAAACTAGAACATGAGTAAACTTTTCAAAAGAAAATATTTGATGAAAAAGGAGAATGAGAGGTAATATTAATCCAGCTTTTAACTAGGTGCTAAATGATGTGCTACATGCTAAACGGTGCTCAGTGATTTTCAGCTTCATCTCATGTAATCCCTGCAGCAGTTTGAGTGGAGACAATTATCTATCTAAAGATGAGAAATTTGAAGGCTAGTGAGTGGAGGAGCCTGGTGGGCTGCAGTCCATGAGGTCGCTAAGAGTCAGACATGACTGAGCAACTTCACTTTTGCTTTTCACTTTCATGCATGGGAGAAGGAAATGGCAACCCACTCCAGTGTTCTTGCCTGGAGAATCCCAGGGACGGGGGAGCCTGGTGGGCCGCCGTCTCTGGGGTCGCACAGAGTTGGACACGACTGAAGCGACTTAGCAGAAGCAGCAGCAGCAGTGAAGATAGGTAAGTAGCCTGAGTCAGAAAACCAATAATGATTACAAAAAAATTACATGGCCATTGAGTGACACTCTTCAAAACAAAACTTAAGCCTTGGCCCAGAATCCCAGGCCTATACTCTTTCCCTCCACCACCCAGCGCCCGCAATTATTTAGTTGTCTGTGGACTTGATATACATGGGACCTTTTCTGTGACACAGATCCAAAGACTGAGTGTTTCCACTAGCCCTTATCTACTGTTTCCCTGGGGACAAACATTTCCCATGGAATCAGTTCATTCCATGTTCCACTGAGATCAGTTGTAATTCCAGCTCTTGACCCCTTTTGCACCAGGTTAATTTTCACCTGCTGTTGGGTTATTCCACTACAAATGTATTTATTAATTCATTTAGGACTGAAGTCAGTCCCCTAAGCACCTTATCCTTCAGGCCTGTTAATCTACCATCTTTTTCAGGGTTATCCTCTCATCACTCATAACAATATAAAATGTCATCATGCATAAAATGTTTCATAATTAATGTCATTCAATTTGACCTGCCTTAACACATACAGTCATTTCTAAAAATTTATAATAAATCCACTTCTTCCATTTATTTCCATTATCAAGTCATGTGGGAAATATTTGATCCCCAAAGGAAAAAAAAAACAAGCACTTTAGGATTTTAAAATTTTAAAATACTCTCTGCTCCTGTTGACTCACAGTCCTTATGTATCTAGCCCATGTATATAATTCCTGAAATACTTGTCACGTCTACAGGGCATATAGACATATGCCTCTAATTTATAAGCACATCTGCATTACATACATGTGTATGTGCTCAGTTACATCCAGCTCTTTTGTGATTCCATAGACTGTAGACCACCAGGCTCCTCTGTCCATGGAAGTTTACAGGCAAGAATACTGGAGTGGGTTGTCATTTCCTTCTCCAAGGGATCTTCCCAACCCAGGGATCAAACCCATGTCTCTTGTGTCTCCTGCACTGGCAGGCAGATTCTTTACCACTGTGCCAGTTGCATTACAGATTGCTAATTCCATGAACAGGTAAGTGGGTATTTAGAGACCCAACAAAGCAGAATTCTTTTTTTCCATAAAGAAGCATCTTCTAAATGACTTTCGGGAGTCAGAAAGCATGATTTCAGCATGCTTGAAAATTTAGAGTTTTAAGAGTAATTTTTTTTTAATTTAAAATCAGATATTAGGGATCACCATTAAAATTTCATTTTTCCATTCATAAAAATAATGTGACCTTCACAAATTCTCATTTTAACAGTGTTCTCAATTTTTTCCCAGAGTTCAGATGTACAGTCGAGCAGAAAAAAGGCATCTGAAATGGTTACAAATAATTAACTGACAGGAGAAGGCTATGGCACCCCACTCCAGTACTCTTGCCTGGAAAAATCCCATGGACAGAGAAGCCTGGTAGGCTGCAGTCCATGGGGTCGCGAAGACTCGGACACGACTGAGCAACTTCACTTTCACTTTTCACTTTCATGCATCGGAGAAGGAAATGGCAACCCACTCCAGTGTTCTTGCCTGGAGAATCCCAGGGACGGGGGAGCCTGGTGGGCTGCTGTCTATGGAGTCACACAAAATCGGACATGACTGAAGTGACTTAGCAGCAGCAGCAATTAACTGGCAAACTGGTGACTGTGCTTTCCTGTCTGAAGCATTAAATGATCTCTTAATTACTCTTGGACAGTTCATCCTCATCACTCCCTTAGTGTAATGTGTTGGCTAGAATGGAATATTTTTGTTTACAAATGAAAGCTAACACATAAGATGGACTGTAATAAGGGTCTTACATTGTTTGCTGCTGCTAAGTTGCTTAAGTCGTGTCCGACTCTGTGCGACCCAATGGATGGCAGCCCACCAGGCTCCCCCATCCCTGGGATTCTCCAGGCAAAAACACTGGAGTGGGTTGCCATTTCCTTCTCCAATGCATGAAAGTGAAAAGCGAAAGTGAAGTCGCTCAGTCGTGTCCAACTCTTCGCGACCCCATGGACTACAGCCTACTAGGCTTCTCTGTCCATGGGATTTTCCAGGCAAGAGTACTGGAGTGGGGTGCCATTGCCTTCTCCTCTTATATTGTCTAGACCTTTTAAATCCACTTTTATCCACAGAAAAGAGACTGCTCTTAATAGTGGCTTTGATGTTGAGAAAGTAATCAATGAACCTACTGAGTTATTTTCAGGCAATTTATGGAGAGTTACTATTTTAGAGTCTTACAAGGAGCATAGGTATTTCTAATCCACTTTCAAGATGCTATTTTCCCCTTAAAATTCTTGGGAAATCTTCAGAGGGTCAGAACTTAAATCACTTTCTGAATTTAAGCTGGATATATTTGAATGTCATGATCCACTTGACATGATCGATTACTAATCTGCTATGTTATGGAATATTCTATAACTTCATTTGGATTTAGGGAGTTACTGTTAGTTTACCTATGATGCACAATGAGTGATCCAGAAATTTAAAAATGTCCTGAAGTAATTTTTGTGACACGGGAAAATGTTAAATAAGAAAACAGGATAAAAACTAAATACATCTTGTGATTCAAAATAGTTTTTCAAGTCTGTGTGTGTGCATGAATCTGAGAAAAAAATACACAAAATGTTAACAGAAGTTATTCTGGCTGCTGGAATTAAGAGTTCTTTTGCTTTTTACATTTTATTAAAATTTTCTAAATTTGCTTTAATGAAAATGTACCACTACTACAGGTTTTTAAATGACCAAGTATTTGTATGAAAACTTTTGGGCGTATAGGAAGATGTGTGTTACATAACATTTAAGTTCCCAGAAGAGGTCAAGTATTTCAGGTCAAAGTTTCACAGACACATTGTTCCATTATTCATAATTACTAAGTCACCAGGACCCATTCTGATAAAGGTAGCTGTACCATCCAAGGCAATTCATGACAAGAGAACTTTGAGAAAAAGTTTAAGAACTCTTGCCACCATCCTATAATGCTGTTTCCTTCTCTCACTGGTTATAAAAACAGGTTTGGAAGTGGCATTCCCTCTTTTAAATGCTTGTCCATGTCACAGGATGGGAATGTTGAATATTTTCAGCAGCTCTCTGGAAACTGAAAGAACTAAAATTTCTAAAAAATGCTTAATTTAAATCAGGTAGATACTTAGGTCGGAGAAGGCGATAACAACCCACTCCAGTACTCTCGCCTAGAAAATCCCATGGATGGAGGAGCCCGGTAGGCTTCAGTCCATGGGGTATTGAAGAGTCGGACACAACTGAATGACTTGACTTTCACTTTTCACTTTCATGCACTGGAGAAGGAAACAGCAACCCACTCCAGTGTTCTTGCCTGGAGAATCCCAGGCAAGGAGATTCTCCCAGGGATGGGGGAGCCTCGTGGGCTGCCGTCTATGGGGTCGCACAGAGTAGGACATGACTGAAGTGACGCAGCAGCAGCAGCAGATACTTAGGTGCTACAAAAACCTAACAGTTTTTAATTTATAGAAAGACTGGAAGTTAGCATGTCGTGTCCTAATGCTTCTTGTACCACGAGCACTTGTTTGGAAAATACATTGCCTTTAGAAGGGTTTCCCTTGTGGCTCAGACGGTAAAGCATCTGCCTACAATGTGGGATACCTGGGTTCGATCCCTGGATCGGGAAGATACCCTGGAGAAGGAAATGGCAACCCACTCCAGTACACTTGCCTGAAAAATCCTATGAACCAAGAAGCCTCGTAGGCTACAGTTGGACACGACTGAATGAATAACACACTTAGAAGGTGAAGCCCTTTGGGGACAGTTTGTCATCTCGTATCATATTCCTTGTGAAGCAGATCAAGACAAGGGAGTTTTATCCATATTGTAAACTTGCAACATGTGTAAATCAATTATCTAATCTTATTACTACACAGTACAAAAGTAATCCAAGTAGAAATAAGCACCAGCTTTATTTACTCATCTGCATTATAATCTGAGATAATAAATTCAGCCCATCAACAGAATTCCATTTTGTACAGCATAGTAAAATTTTTCATACAGATAATAGAAGGTTCTTTTCACAGTGTTATTGCTGTAAGTTAAATTGATTCAATTTAATTAACAATCATTTATTCAGTGCCTACCTGTGCACAGCACTATAACAGGCATACAAAAATTAGAAGATATGATCCCTGCTCATAGGGAGTGTACAATCTGGATAGGAAAGATGATTAATGCATATACTTTTTTTTATTACAAATTACAGAAAAATCAGTAGAATAACAAACTCTAAGTTAAAGACAGGCGAGTCCAAAGGGAGCCTATAAAGAGAGTTATATGATTGGTAATAGAGGCTGCTGCTGCTACTGCTAAGTCGCTTCAGTCGTGTCCGACTCTGTGCGACCACAGAGACGGCAGCCCACCAGGCTCCTCTGTCCCTGGGGCTCTCCAGGCAAGAATACTGGAGTGGGTTGCCATTTCCTTCTCCAATGCATGAAAGTGAAAAGTGAAAGTGAAGTTGCTCAGTCGTATCTGACTCTTAGCGACACCATGGACTGCAGCCCACCAGGCTCCTCCGTCCATGGGATTTTCCAGGCAAGAGTACTGGAGTGGGGTTCCATTGCCTTATTTGACCAGAGGAAGTAATCTTGAATTTGGTTTGATGGAAGTGATGAGCACATGGATTGGCAGAACAGAGTGCTCACTCTATGGCCAGGAGGAAAAACTCAAAGAGAAATACAAAATTAGTAAATCAATTGTAGGGAATGGCAGGCAAATTGGCTTAGCTGGGGATGGGGTAGGGGTGGTGGTGGAGACACTGAGTTAAGAGATATAATTGAAGTCATGAAACAAAGTTGGCTGAGGGCATTGATTGTTACTAGTCAAAGTCAATTTAAATTTTAACAAGATAATAAGTTTAAACATAGGTATAAATCACTCCCCTATAATAGTATGTGTTTTCCTAACCTTAACAAAAAAGCAAAGAAAAGGTATAGAATTTTAGACTCCATACTCAGGAGATATGATCATTGGAGGTCGTGATCAGACTGTGATGGAATAGTACTCACTTAATGGTGTCATTTTTCTTTTAACTCACAAAGTTATATTTAAAGTAAAGGAAGACTCATATACCTCCTCAATGTGTCAAGACCTTCAACCCAGTGTTGATCAGGCCCCTAATTCACTTGGGATTTTTCTTCTAAAAAGCCCATTCCTTCTCATACTGAATCCAGCATAAACGAAAAGGTTTTGGGTATGCATTTGTGGATGAATCATGGATGCAGAGATAGAATGAAAAGGGAAAACAAGATAATTTCAAAAAAGTGAGTTAATGAATGATTACAATGAATACTTTATCAAGATATTTCTGAATTTAGAAGGAAAAAAAAGGGTGAAATATCCCCATTTTCAGACTAAGAAAACTAAGGCAGAAGAAATGTATAAAATGAAAGTCCATATGAGCAAAAGGTTTTTAAATTAACCCAGCAAGTAAGCTAGTGATCCATACTGCAGGATCACACACACCTTTAAACTCAATTCATTAAAGAAAATGTCAGGGGAGTGGTTCAGGGGAGAAAGTTGTGGTGGGGGAACAAACCCTTAATTTGGAATAAGGCAGAGACCCTTGTTTTTTTAGTTAGGGCAAGTGATGCCTTGACTGATCAGCAAGACCTTGATAATCCATCAGGTTTAGAACAGGGTAGAATCAACTCTTCATGCTTTGTCCTCTGGGCCTTCACGAAAGTCACTGACTTAGAAATGATGAGGAATACTTCTGGGCCTCCAGAATATCCATGAAAATTACTGGCCACCAGCAGCTGCAGCTATTCAAATTCATTAAATAAATAAGAAAGAGGAAGAAACAGAGAAAGAAGATAAAGAAGAGAGAAGGAAAAATTCGTTTCAGTGTGCATAATTGTTCTGAATGAGATGGCTTAAAATCTGTATCTTCCAAATGTGCTCCATGTTGCCATAATATCTTTTACCAAATAGCTCTATATTTCTTATTTTGTAAAATCTGCACAAATTCTAAAGACAAGAGAATAAAAGTTCTCTTTTGGTAACATTTATTCACTCGTTACTGCTTATGTAGTTAATATAGAGATGTATTCCTTTCAAATTTTTCCCAGTAAAAGAATTCCTCATTGTCCAGTAGATATTTAGTAGGTATTTATTGAGTGACTGATATATAAAGTCCTATATTAAGTCCTGAGGAAACAACTATAAATTATATAGTCCCTGTCTTCACAAAGGTTATACACATTTGTAAACAAATTATGGAAAAATAGCAGAAAAACAGCATGCAATAACATCATGTCACTATTTAAAAGAATAAAGAAAACAATATGCCTTAGCGAGAATTCAGATCTAAGAAGTCAAAACATTTTGTCAATTATACCTCAATAGAGCTAAAAAAAAAAAAATTAATGCAGTTAAGAAACAAGTAGCAGAATGCAAAACACACACACACACAAACAAAACATAAGACAAATATAATGCAAGGATATGGCATTGGAAGTTGCTACGTCCACTTATGCCGCCATGAAAGTTGGCCAGCATAATAGGAGTGTAGTATTGAAAGACCCACAGAGAAATGGGGCTCAGTCCTGATTGCTTCTAAACTTGGGGTAAAATGTGACTGGAAGTATTACATACCACACTCCTGTTCATTTGTGTGAACTAATACATTTCTTTTCTACTTAAGCTAATTTGGGTTGAGGCTTTTTTTATTATTAACATTATTAATTATGGGGGAGTGAGGAGTCCTACTAATATAAAGAGTTTTAGAATTAGAAATAAGGGAAGAGATAGAAAAGATTTTCAAAAAATTCATCACTTTTCCATGTATAAAGCAAAACATATCAGTAATTTTGGCAAATAGTTTAAAAATTAAGAAAGATAGCACTAAGTCAGGTCTGACTCTTTGTGACCCCATGAACTCTAGTCTACCAGGGTCCAGGGATTCTCCAGACAAGAATGGGTTGCCATTTTCTGCTCCAGAGTATCTCCCTGACCCAGGAATCAAACCCAGGTCTTCAGCATTGCAGGCAGATTCTTTACCAACTGAGCTACACAGGAAGTTAAAAATTAAAGAGGTTAAAAATAAAAGAGGTTAACGAATTAGAGAATGTTCTGGAAAATTAATAATGATGAGTCTAGAGGATTCTCTTAGTATCTTCCCAATGTGTTCATCTATGTATAAAAATGGTCAAAATGGGCAGGAGAGATTGTATATCTGTCTCTGCTATTTGTATAACTATATGGATGTTTTCTTCATCTTCCATCAATTAGTAAAAGCCCTTATCTATCACTAATGCTACTTTTATGTTCCTGAATTTTTCTTTGCCTTTTCTTTCTCCCACTGGAAAATAACTGAACCCTGGATATGAAGCCTGAAAGGGCTGAAAAGGTGGACTGTAAGGAGTATAAGATGACTTGCTGTGGCAATAATGCCTCTCTGCACCAAATGCCCCATATAGAGAGGGGGAAAAAAAAAGAAAGAGGATACTATTTGTAGGGGAAAAGAATGCAAACATAACAGCTCAAACCTGCTCGCGCGGCTGCCATTTTCTTGTTTCGCAATTTGTTCTCCAAAGCTTGCTAGCAATAAAAAATAGTAAAAAAAGAACATGAGATTTCCTGGTGTTTTCTACAACTTGACATGAATGATGACAAACATTTCTCTGAAATATATTGTATCCTACCTGTTTCATCTTCTTTTTTAGATCCAAATTTGCTGCCTTCTGGCCCTTTGCAGTAGCATTGAGATAATAGATGGTCAAACTAAGTTCAAAAAATAAAATAAAATGTATGGTATTTTTCAGTTCCTCAAGATTCTGCTTAAATTTACATTACTTAAATCATAGAATATTGGCTCTGGGGTGACTTTAAGATATTTTCTACTCTGAACTTCTATTATGTAGATAAAGGACTGAAGTACAGAGGGGTGAAGAAGCATGTTCAGAACTCCACAGTGACTAGCTGGATCTAGGAAGTGGCACCGAAGGCTCCTCCTTCACAGCCCAGGGCCTTCTGTCTGATATATCCTACTGCTGAATTTTAGCTGTTCCTTGGAAATGTAGTAATATCATTTTATGTTATAATTGAAAACAGTATTTTAAATCGATACCAATGGCATCCAAGGGAAGAGGAAATCTCTTGAAGCTTAGGGAATGTGTAGAATAAAAAGGAGACTGACTCTCCACTTTAAATTCCCTCCTTGGGCTTTTACAACTAACACTATAATCCTCAGTCATAGTTAATTAACATGGACTTTTTATCCATAGGATGTGTTGCTTGCCTTTCTCTCTCCTTCAAAAGAAAATGTCTCAGAAAAGAATAGTCTTGGCATATAAGTGACATTTACATTTCTCAAAAGAGCAAATTCCAGCCAAACATTTTTGCAAAAATAAACACATTCATCTTCACTTAAAGCAAAATGAAGTGAAGTGAAGTGAAGCTGCTCAGTCGTGTACGACTCTTTGTGACCCCATGGACTGTAGCCCACCAGGCTCTTCCGTCCATGGGATTCTCCAGGCAAGAATACTGGAGTGGGTTGCCATTTCCTTCTCCAGGGGATCGAACCCAGGTCTCCCGTATTAGAGGCAGACGCTTTAACCTCTGAGCCACCAGGGAAGCCCATTAAAGCAAAATAAAGAAAGGAAAAAATGCAGTGGAAAAAAAAGGTAACTGGCATTGCCCTTTATTGCAAATAACTGGATACCTAACACACTGCCTCTACTCCAGCATGTCAGATCATAACCTTTATGAGCCATCTGCTACTAGCATCACAGTTATTGATATCATTTCTGCTGGGTTTACTTCTTATACAAGTGTTGGGAGTTTGACGTTATATACCTGAAAACATTTGGTGTAATATCTAGGATGAAGTAGGTGCTCAATATGTGTGTGTGTATTACAAGAATTTTCTTAGAAAAGTGTCTGGATTTGGAGAAAGAACTCAAAGACCTTACAAATCATTTGCAGACTGTAATTCTCTATCATTCATCACTTTTTCTGTCTTGAGATACGCCTTCAGTGAGGAATACTCATAGATCATTTTTTAGTCTCCAAAGGAATGAAACTGCCTGCAGAGAATTAGCTTAAACTCAGTTAACCCAAAACCATCCAAGCTGATGGAATATGATTCACTGGGGAAATTCAAAATGCTTGTAAACATTCTCTAATTAAAGGTAATAAAAAGCCAAACCAATTGTATGGACATCATTAAGTATTGAAGATGAGATCTCAGTATCTGAAACATCAAATCAACAATAAACTGAAATTCAGATTTAAAATCAGAACGTCAAAACTAAAATCAACCTTGTGTGACATCTATTTGATCTTATATCCTTCCGGTTTCCACTTAGACAGCCTATATCAGGGGTTGTCAAACTGTGGCCTCCAGGGCAAATCTGACTCCCAGCCTGTTATGTATGACCCATGAACTAAGATTGGGTTTTATATTTTAAAATAGTTATAGAAGTATTTAAATAATATCCTCAACTTTGCCTCTTGGATCATAAAGTCTGAAGTATCTGCTGTTAATATCTTGACCCTTTAAGGAAAAGTATGCTGACCATGGGTGTAGAGCATCTCAGATAAGTGGCTTCCAACTCTTATGAGTATAATCATTTAGCCTGAACCGAGTGTTCGGTGCTAAATAAGTAGAGGTGGGAAAGTGGGGAATAAGAAGACATGGGATTGAATTTTACTTATTAGCTGTTTGATTTGGGACACATCTTCCATGTGCTTTCAATAATATGATTAATGTGGCCAACTTCTTAAGGTTATTGTGGAAATTAAATGGGTTAATATATGGATCGTGCCTGGAACAAGGGCAGTGTTCATTCCTCTCCCATACCCTCAAGGCAGCTTATTAAATCTTTAATTAGCGGCATTAGAACAATGTTGCTCCTTTGCTTAGAAATAAATCTGTCTCTCACTAATTTAAGAATATAGCCATAAAATCTGACATGAAGTTTTGTGTGTATGTTTTAAAACAAGACTTCCTTTATACCATGAAGCCACATGATACTTAATACGGTCTCCATAGCTGCTGCATCATAAAAACTCAGAGAAGGAAAATCACTTCCAGGGCTATGTGGGGAAACATGCTGCCTCCAGCAGGTTATGTTCTAACACATCTGCACCAGAGATTCACTATCAGATTCCTATCGCCACCCCATGATCACAGTTCTATAATATATAAAATAATCTGTTTTACTGTTTAATTATCCCTACAGGCTATTAGCTCTCCCTCAAAGAAGGCATCATGGTGTAAGACATGAGCGCTGGATTTACTGTCAAAGCCTTCCTATCATTTTGCTGTATTCTCACCTAGGGAAAAACCAGTTCCTGCCTCTAAGTCCATTTCTCAGTTTATAAATTTGAAGATGACACCTGCCATCACGGATGTGGCTTGTGACCACAACCACTGCAGAGAGGATCACACCTTGGCCCAGAACCCAGTTCATTTACTTAAACCACTGGGAGTTCTCCTCGGAGATTTCCTAGTTTTACCTTTATTTAAACAAATCAGAGTGTCAGGAGTGTCCAGAAGAGTGGTTTCATTGACCAAGAGCAGTAGCAGTTCCAAACTTTTCATTGATGAGGGACTTGAGGTTTAAAAGGAAGGGCTGGGGCACTTTTTGCAGCTCTTCCATAGGAAGCATATTTTCTTTGCTTAGAATGTAAGTTTATCTGTGGTGGCCAAGAGTCAGAAACCAAAGAAAGTCATATGGGAACAAAAGCCCCCTCTCAAGTTGCCCTTTGGGTATCACCTTTGACTTTGAAAGGAAAGGCTAAATGACCTTTCCAAGAGCCTTCTGGTCCTCTGATTCTATTATGGGCAGACACAGTTATTGATGGCCTTCTAGGAACAAGGACAGGGTAATTTTTAAGACCCTTTAAGCCTTCAGCCCTGAAATACAGCCTATAGGGCCCTCAAGGGGAATATTAACTTAGAGGCTCATCATTTCTATGTGTTTACAGCCATCTGCTTTATGGAAAAAGAGGTGGGGGTCAGGGGCGGGAGGGAAGCCTGAGTGCTGATTAGATTTAGCATTTATGTTTCCCTTGCTTTAGCTGTTTACTGATAATTATTTTGGTTACTTGGGAACAAATCTTATAATCCTAGGCTGGCAAATACAGATGCAGATGGCTATGAATTACATGCAATAGGATGAGAATATGGCTCATGAATTTTAGCCTCTCACCACTGTGTAATCAGTGCTGAATTTGGTTAGGTTACAGCACAACCCCTGGGGAGAAAGAGAGAGTTGAAAACACTGAAACTTAAAAGGGGCAGGAAGAACATCACAAAGGCTCTTTCTATGAGGAAGGAAAGCACATACGCCATGACCAAAACTACAGCAATAACCAGTCCAGGATTAGAAAGCTGTCTCAAGATCTTTGCCATCCAGCTTGGAAAATCATGCTCCAGCGTTTCTCCAATGACTTCAAACATCCTATTTTTGCCACTGAAAAAAAAAGAGACGTTTATTTTAAACAGATGTAAAAACCATGGTTACAGCAAGAAAACGAGAAATTTTTCTCAAACACTGCCCAAGTACTCTTTCAGGTTAGAAATCTGCTGTTTAGCTACAACTCCTGATACTTCAAACTCATACTGTCAACATATGGATGAGATATGAGAAATGTTATATCAATGCCAACACAGAGACCAAGCAGTTAGGAAATTAATCATAGAATCAGAAGTTATTTTTTTATTTTTGCTGGGACATAGTTGATTTACAATGTTGTGTTAGTTTCAGGTGTACCTCACAGTAAATCATTTACACATATACATGCATCCTCTCTTTTTTAGATTCTTTTCCCATGTAGGTCATTGAGCAGATTTCCTTGTGCTTTACAGTAGGTCTTTATTAGTCATCTATTTTATATATAGTAGTGTGTATATGTCAATCTCAATTTCCCAATTTATCCCTCTCCCCTAGGAGAAGACTTTTTAAAGTTATATTTCTAAGGTTTGGGTTACTTTGTGAATAAATATATAAAATATGAATATATAAAGTAATATCCATCATGCAAAATTATTTTTTTCTGATATGCATATAGACTTTGCTATAAATGTGTCATTTTCAGAAAAGATATTGACTGTATCATGAGAATAAAGGTTGGCATAACACTGAGTAGAATATTTTCATTTTACTTTTGTCTTTTGACCTTTATACATTCTTAACCTCTAAATAAATGTGACCCACAAGTTCCAGATCAGATTTTTTTCTCTCCTGATCTAACTAATTGTATCTTTTAGTAGACTGAAAGTGACTTCAACTATCTTGTCAGGAGTCACTAGACTACAGAGATATAAATTTTGCTTCACAAATTATAGATCTATACACTAATAGCAAAACCTATGATACATAAGAGGGAATGAAGCTTATTGACAATTTAAGATTGTATCAACCTATCCCTCATCTATTCTAGCTGACTATGCTTTACTGTGGCATATGGAATATAGCCAGAGTGAGGAGACAGGCAGGGAGGACAAGAGAAGATAAAACAACCCACCCCCTATCCTTCTCCAGCCTCTCAGGCTGTGGCTAATGAATATCAGTCTCGGGAAACTGGAATTTTACAAAATCATTCTTACCCGTAAAGTCTTCTCTGCATCTAGTGTATAAGGAATGTGAAGCTATTAGCATCTTTGAGGGTTCTTAGGTGCATTTTCCAGGTTAGGTCTCTTACCAGGGGTCCAGATCTTTTATTATACATAAACTTTAGAAGCATCTACAAATCCCAGCAGCCCCTTTTTCTGACAGGTTAACCAAAATATGCTACTTTATCATATTCCCAGAAGTCTCTTCCAACCTGTTGTGAGTATACAGCTAAATGAAATGCTACTGAACTTAAATTTACAGCTCTCTTGGGCATAGCTCCATCCACCTCAGATTAAAATAGTCTAGACTGTCTTTTCAGCCAGATGGAAAGGCCTACCTGACCATAATTGATGTCCAACATACCCCTACGTCTCCTCTAGTGCTTAGTGCACAATAAACATTCTTCATTCATTAATTCGAATTAGAGGCCTACACTCTACTGTGTTTGGACTTTTGAAATGAAAATTTCTGTCCCCAAGCTGTAGGGCTTCCTTTGTGGTTCTGCTGGTCTCCTGCAATGACCAGGATTCGATCCCTGGGTTGGGAATATCCCCTGAGAAGGGAAAGGCTACCCACTCCAGTATTCTGGCCTAGAGAATTCCACGGACTGTACAGTCCATGGGGTCACAAAGAGTTGGATACAACTGAGCAACTTTCACTTTCAAGCTGTAGAAGTCAGCTACACTATTAAGAAAAACTGATACATCAAATGAGTAATGTAATAACAGTGTCATGATATATAATATAAACCTATGCATATTATATGATCTCAGTTTGAAGTCTGCATAAAAAAGAACACCATAACACAAAATGCCAAAATTCTGAGAGTTGTTATTTTGGGTCTCTGGGGTTCTGGCTAGTGTGCATTTTCATATGAAAATATTTCTATAATTTCCAGGTTTTCTAGGAAAAACACGTTACCTTTGCAGCTAGATGAAAATACAAAAAGTTGTTATTACCATAATGTAGCAAGGAGGTGTGTGAGAACCTCTGTGTGTGTGTTCAGTCACTTCAGTCGTGCTTGACCCTTTGCCACCCCATGGACCGTAGCCCCCCAGGCTCCTCTGTCCGTAGGATTTTCCTGGCAAGGATGCTGAAGTGGATTGCCACTTCCTTCCCTAGGTGTGAGAACCTAGAGAACTGGAAATTGTTCAGAATTATTAGTGAGGGCGCTGTGGGGAGAAGCATCAAGTGTCAGGAAACATGGTCGAGCAATTAGAAGAATTTTCTTCATCTGGACACCAAAGAAATCATTTTTCAATTGTCAAACTGTTAAGGTAAATTCACTTCATGGCCTATTGGAATCATTTTCTGGAAAATTCACCCTCCCTGACCAGTTATGATACCAGAACAAGCAGAATATCTCATCAAATTGCTTTGCAGAATTGGTCTTCTAAGGTATTGTAGTCATCTTACCCGAAAATGTACCTGCACTTGGGAGAGACTGGCCATGACCGTGTCCCCATTAATCTACCTCAAATGCATGTTATCAATTTGCTGCCCACCCACGTGCCAAGTAGGGTCAAACGCCTCTCTCTAGGCAGGCTGGGCAGACCACCTCGAACTCAGGATCCCTTAGGATGGCAAGTCATGAGGTTCCTACTATTAAATGCTTTCTCACCTCACTACCAAGGTAGGAAATGCTTTAAACTTTAAAATCCAATGAATAAACCAAGTATACATTCTTTTGCTCCAGGAAAAATAGACTAAATAGTACAGATATAGCCCTTTCCCAGTGCTCCACTAAAAACATTTACATTTCCTTCTTGATCTCAAAATAGTCATATATATATGACTATTAATTTGCCAAAGTTTGCCAATTTGGAAACAGTTGGCCAAAATCATATACTATTCCTTAGATACAGACTAATTTTTATTAATTAAAATAATGCTAACTCAGTGTGATTTAAAGACAGGGAGAAGAATTAGGCTTCAAAAGCTAAAACTGTGCAGGAACCAGCTCAATGATATTTTTAATATCAATGGACATTTCTTACCACTGCCCAGCTCCATGTTGGCCTTGTAGGGTTTCTCTTGAAGACAGCTAAATTCCTTCGATTTTTCTGAGAAGGATCCACTTCCAATTAAAAAGTTAAAACTTATCCTGGATATTTAACTGTGTGGGTAATTTCCAATTAACTAAAGATTTTAGATGGCTCATCTCTTGAACTTTCTATCCTGAGCAATTGCTTTCAAGACTGCAGTTTCACATTTAGCCTCCAGATGTCACTGTTTGCATTATTTATTTCCGCCCACCTGGTTGGGGCAAGGAAACAGGACTTGTCAGCTTCAGCTTTCTGGATATGTATGATAGGACTCTAGCAGTTTTGGTTTAATCAATAGGCTTAACGTTTTCTTAATTTCTTTTCCAGTAAAGCAGTAATAACAGACTATTATTAAAATGAAAATATCTCTTTTATACTTAAGTCTGTGAGCAAGGAAATTTGACCTTAACAACTTAGTTCTGACGGCAGGAAGGAGAAATTATGTATGTCCGTTATTGCATCATGTTGCCATTCACATGACTTTTCACATTCTTGTTTCCTCACTGAAAAGTAGAAATAACTCAGATGCATGCTGATCAGTGACTCAACATGCTGAGATTCATGGGGGGACTGGTGGTAGAACGAAATCAATCCTCCAGACCTGGAACCTTTGCTTTCTTAGTTAAGTGTCACAGAGAGAACTCTGTCATAGAGAACTGTAGAGAAGTATATTTCTAAGAGCCTTCTTGACTCTTTATCACTGACTTGAGTGATTTATCCTTGTTATTTGAGGAGAATATACATGAAGAGCATCCTTAAATTTTTTACTAGCATGTAGAATTTGGATTATAAATGATGTGACTCTCTTTATATACATTGTTATCTAATAATGATCCCACTTCCTAAGTTTCTCATGGAGTAATCTTTCTTTCTCTTCCCTCCCACCTTCCTCCTTCCTTCCTTCCCTTCATTTCCTCCCTCTCTCTCTTCTCGCCCCTTCATCCCTCATCCCTCTTGTCCCTCTGACCCTTCTTTCCTTCCTCCCTTCCTTCCTATTTTTATTTTTTTTCAATTAAGTGGTTCATGTTAGAAGTAATAGTAGCTTTCCAATGTCTGAATGAGACGACCTAGCACCAAGAAAATGTTCACATCTAGACTAATCAAACCTTTCTCTTTGCTATCTCCTTATATGCAAATAGCTCAGATTCATTGTACGTATTTCACATGGGCAGAGCCTGAAGCAGTTAAATTATTTTCCCTTTTATGATGCCAGTGAAAATAGATGGATCTTGCTTAAGAATTTCCATGTCCTATACTGAGTCTGAATACCCCAAAGATGTCATTCCTATAGACCAAAATGTTTTTTGGGGGAAAAAATGATTGCTTATACAATGAGTGACCATTTTTATCTCCACCTCTGAAAGAAAACTGTGCCCAAAACGAATCGCAAAGGTAAGAACCTGAAGGGGCCACAATCAAAAGATGGTGGGAGGGACACGATCATGTACAGGACGGGCATGGTGGACAGGAAGAGGATGAGCAAGAGCTTCCCAGGTAGAAGTTATTCGATCTGGAAGCTTTGAAGACCCTGGCCTCAGGAACATTGCAACACATCACAGCCCAGCACTGGAAGTACATGGATGTATGGAGCCGAAGGATGTTGATGCCTGGGAGGCTGGGAGCGAAGAAGGAGCCCATCCTAGAAAGAAGAACAGAACTCTTCTCAACATGGAGCTTCACTCCACAACAAAGTCACCAAGCATCTGTGTATTTTATATCGTGGTTATTTGCCAAAGGCCGAAATGTGTTGCCACTTTTAGTCACATAAACCCTTTACATTAATAAACTTAATTTATTTCCATCTCTTATACACATTCTACCATCTTCCTGATTATTTCGGGTATTGCATATACGTCTTTCACAGAAACTATGTTGATCACTCACTATATCCACTTATCACTGGTAAATTTAAACAATAGACCAAACAATATTACAATATATTACATTCATTTTACTTCTCTCTTCTACTTCTAAAAACAGTTTACCTTACCTTAATGTTCATATCACTGATTAATATATCAAAAAATTTAGCTTCAAAAAAACTGCCCCCCAAAAATTAAAAATTAGCTTTTTTTAATAAGTAACTCTTAAAGCTACCCATTATATTCAAATAAACTGCAAATGTGTGTTAATTAGTTTGTCATGGCTAATTAATTTTTACTTAACGAAAAAAAAGTTAAAATAAGTTTTTCTTATGTTCTTTTTTATTTGTGGCAGTTATGGTATTTTAGAGCTGATGGGAATAATCTGTGCCTAATAAGGTACTATATTTTGTTGATATTCAATTGCAAGCTTTATGTGTTTTTGAGATGAAAATTTGACATATCCATTTAATTTTGTTTATCTGTTTATTCTCTTACTTTAGTTTGTCCTGGAAGTCCACTGATCTGTACATGCAATTTTTTAAAAGTATTCTAAAATGCCACTTTTAAATGGGAACCATTTGAATAAGGTCACTCTTAACTTGCTGACTTCAGTGGTTATTTCAACAAAATAAATTTCAGCTTCCTTGATGAGAAAATCCATTAGCACCATAAAGCCACATTAATGCCAATTTATTCATCCAAAATCCAGAAGTGGATACATGTACACTTATTTCAGAAATACAAGCAGTGTCCTATCTTTTAAACTGTCCCAAATATAATAAAATCCAGCAATTCTAGTTAGGGTTTGCACATTCTATTTCCTGGTTACGTGGAATAATTGTTTTAGTCAATCCAATATAGATTTGGTATATTATAAGGGAGAGACATTACTTTGACAACAAAGGTCCATCTAGTCAAGGCTATGGTTTATCCAGTGGTCATGTATGGATGTGAGAGTTGGACTATAAATAAAGCTGAGCACCGAAGAATTGATGCTTTTGAACTGTTGTGTTGGAAAAGACTCTTGAGAGTCCCTTGGACTGCAAGGAGATCCAAACAGTCCATCCTAAAGAAAATCAGTCCTGGGTGTTCATTGGAAGGACTGATGTTGAAGCTGAAGCTCCAATACTTTGGCCACCTGATGCGAAGAGTGGACTCATTTGAAAAGACCCTGATGCTGGGAAAGATTGAGGGCAGGAGGAGAAGGGGATGACAGAGGATGAGATGGTTGGATGGCATCACTGACTCAATGGACATGGGTTTGGGTGGACTTTGGCCATTGGTGAGGGACAGGGAGGCCTGGCGGGCTGCAGTACATTGGGTCACAAAAGAGTCGGACACGACTGAGCAACTGAACTGAAGGCATAAGGGGTTGAGTTAGATGAAGAAGTTATTTTCTGCTATAATTGAACTTATGCAACCCAACATTAAACCATTTCATTGAAAAGTGATAATTTGTTACAGTTTGTGTTGTCTTGTTGGTAGGTTCCCATACAACCGATCTGAAAAATATTTAAACATACTAAATTGACCAAAGACTTTGTAGAAAGATGGACTATTTTTTTTTTTTAAATGGTATGGACTTTGAGTGATGATGATTTGTCCATGTAGGTTCATCGATTATAACAAAGGTACAGCATTGTGGAAGACGTCCACAGAGGCTGTGACGGGTAGGGTAGGAGGTACATGGGAACTCTGTACTTTCCATTCAAAGTTGCAGTGAACCTTTAGCTTCTCTAGGATATAAGGTTCATTAGTCTTTTAAAAATGAAGGTAAACGTTGGAACTACCTGGAACCCCAGAAATGTTAGCAGGTGAGTGACAGTCCTAGCTAAGGAGTCATAATTACAAAGCACTAGATTATATTCCCAAATCTCAATGTTTGTAAGGCAATATACTTACAGATGTTATGCCTGCCCCCTCCTCAAAGTCAGGCTTAGCCACGTGATTTATTTTGGCCAGTAAATTAGAGATAAAAATGAAGTGTCTCACTACTGGGTGAAAACTTTAATAATGCTATGGAGTTTTTGTTCTCTTCTCTCTCTGCTGTTCTGACCAGTGATGCTCCAGAAGGATGCTGTTCTGTCCCGGTCTATGAGACTATAGTGAGAGTAACTTACAGGAGCAGAGTCCTTTACCAACTCACATTTCACATGGAGTAAACAAGAGATAAACTTTTCCTTTTCTAAGTCGCTAAGATTTGGGGATTGTATGTCATTGGTACCCGACTTAGTCTATCCTAAGATACGGTTTTGTACATAATTTAAGATGCAAACTTGCCTAATTTTGCATACATGTGTATCTATACATAGGCATATGTCATTTATCTGTATGCACACATGTACACTCATATACGTAAATAAATATCACACAGGCATTTTGAACAAATGACTTAAGAACATTAACCTAGAAAGAGAGATGCCAGCACAGTGATATCTGAATCTTAAAGCTCATTCCATCTTTGCCTGCTACTCACTAATCAGCTCAGCTCACTAAGTCCCTTACTCAGACCTGATCCCATCATCTGTCAGTTGAAGATCACTCTAATACCTTAACCTTATAAAATGCTTTTCTTCCAAGAAGATCAAAGCAAAGGAAAGCTTCTTTTATTTAGCTCCCCTTATTATTCTAGTGACATAGTACATGTCAGGTAAATTACTCACATTTGATCAAGGGAGAAAACGAGATGCAGACTGTGACAACACTGGCAGGGAGATACAGGAGCCAGTGTTGGAACAATGTCCAAACCCATCTTCTTTCTCACTGTGTTCTCTGCTACTGCTACATCCTGCTCTGATAGAGACATGATCTGCTTCCATCATTTAAAAATATGATTATAAAACCTGTGCTGTCTGTTTTAAAAATATGTGTGTAATATGGTTTTACTGATCAGTTCATTTCAGTCACTCAGTTGTGTCTGACGCATTGTGACCCCATGGACTGCAGCATGCCAGTCTTCCCTGTCTATCATCAACTTCCAAAGCTTGCTCAAACTCATGTCCATCAAATTGGTGATACCATCCAACCATTTCATCCTATGTCACCCCATTCTCCTGCCTTCAATCTTGCCCAGAATCAGGGTCTTTTCTAATGAGTCAGTTCTTCGCATCAGGTGGCCAAAGTATTGGAGTTTCAGCTTCAGCATCAGACCTTCCAGTGAATATTCAGGACTGATTTCCCTTACGATTGACTGGTTTGATCTCCTTGCAGTCCAAGGGACTCTCAAGAGTCTTCTCCAACACCACAGTTCAAAAGCATCAATTCTTTGGTGCTCAGCTTTCTTTATAGTCCAACTCTCACATCCATACATGACTACTAGAAAAACCATAGCTTGGACTAGACAGACCTTTGTCAGCAAAGTAATGTCTCTGCTTTTTAATATGCTGTCTAGGTTGCTCATAGCTTTTCTTCCAAGGAGCTGATACTGATCATATTAGCTAATTCATAAGATGGATTTTACCTATGATGTTTGACAATTGTTTATATCTGTGTAAATAGCCTTCACTGCTCAGAAACTCCTAAGGCAGTTATTGAAGGTCTCCAGTCACAAACCAGTAATATTGAACACAAAATCTCCATACTCTTTCAATCGTTTCTGTAGAAAATGGCCAAATTCGGGTATCAGATCCTTACACCTCATAAAATAGTGTGAGTACAAGGGAGCCTACTAAACTTGGACTACACACTCCCCCCACCACATCCCTACCCCCCACCAATGTTCTGGGAAGGAGGAAAAGACCATTTGTACAAAGGGTTGACCCAAAAGTGAATGATATTTTTTTGCTTCTAGAACTCTGGGAAGCATGTAAATGTCTTATACACTCAAAAAACAGAATCACTTTCTAAAGTCCTCTTCAAACTAACCAGAAGCAAGATTCATTTGAAGGATGAATATAGAAAAAGTGATAGTGTAATGGTACTGCAAAGATTCTGAGATGGGTTTGCCAGAGAACTGAAGAGCATTTTTTTTGCTATTTAAGAATTTTAGTATGAATAATAATGGAGGAAAGAGTGGCAAAATTACAGGTGAAAGCAATCAGGACAGAATTATAAGAGCTTTGCTCACAATGACATCAAATTTCTAGGTCAATCTGTTGTCTTCACTATGAAGGCACAGGAGAGAGACATGCAGCATATGTCTGTACAAATGGTGCCCACCAGGCCTGAGGGATTTATGACACTCTGCATGAGAGCCAAGGAATTTTAAAACTGGTAGAAGGCAGGGGTTTCCCATTACCCCAGCAGCAGTGTTAGCCGTTTTCTGCCATGACAGCAGAATCCCCTACAGGAGATAAAAGATCAGAAGGTGAGCCCTTTGCTGTCTCTGTAGATAGTCACACGTTGAGCCACCTTGACTCTCCTCTCTGCCTGAAAAAGGATGCCTTTCACTCCTTAGTGATTCTCTGGACAGATGAGCCATAAATAATGTGTAAAACTTGGAGCAAGAGAACAGGAATCATGTTTTAAAACATACCTGACAATGGAGAAGAGGATCTTTATAGTCTTCTCTACAGGGCTTGACCTAGTGAGGCCCAGGAATTTGACGGGCCCCAACACAGGATGATGGAACCCTTGACTATAGTCTTCAGTTTATTTAAGCAAGATCATTTTAACATTTGCAGAGAGGTGTGCCTTCACAAAGGTTTAACAATTCAGACTAGCCGTGGTTGTAGCAGTTGAGTAATATATGAAGCTCATGCAAAACTGACTCCAGTAACTAGCATATGTACTTGGACAATGGTGTGATCACGGGCACAATATTTGTCCTGTGTCAGTGGGATAAGGAAGCTCAGTTATAACTGCTTGTTGGTTGATATGTGTTAGTTAATTGTGACAGATTTTTAAGACACATGGTCCCCAGATGAATTTCATGCTATGATTCAACTCTTATAGTTAAAAATGTCTTCTACTGTATCAACTCATCTTAACTTGTCAGGATTTACAGTGAAAATGCTTTTATTTAATAAAAGATATGACAATCCTTTGTACAGCAGAAGAAATAATTTTGATGTGCAAATGGCCCCATGAAACAAGTTACTAAAGAAAAAAATCATATTTCTAACTAAACCTTCCTAAAACATGTGTTTCATCTCTATCAAGTATTGACTTTGGTAAGGTAATATCTTTTTAAAGTAGCTATAAATTCCATTTAAAATGTATTCAATAGTGACCACAAGTAAGTTTCTCAGAAAGGTCTTATAGTAATTTCTTTCATTCTTAACCTGCAGTCATGGGATTATTAATGTTTCACTGTGAGATCCTAGTGTCACAAGACATAAAACTACGGAAAGCATTCAAATAATCTAGAAGCCAGAACCTAGACTCCCAGTGTTTGATGAAAAAGTGCTCTGCAAAACAAGATGCCTTATAGAATTAAGACTTCAAATCTGGGCAGAAAAGTAAACTCTACATAGCCATTCACTCTGAAAAACAAATGCTGAGTTAGGCATGGATTGTGGACTTCTCTGACACCAGGCTACAGTGCTTTGTGCAATAATGATCTTGCAGGCTCATTTCAAGTGATGAATTGTCCACACTTGGCTTACCAGATCATTCCTTGATTGAAGATCAGAGCAAGGACATTGCCGCTGATGTCAAACTCAGTGTATGAAGGCTAGAGGAGATAGATATTCACATGTGGATTAGCATCTTAAATGGCAAAAATTGAAAGGCAAGTTTTTCATATTTTTATATAGGTATGATTAGACTCTCAACTCCTTTCTAGAAGCAACAACAGCAGAATAACCAATATAAAAATAACTAGCAATACATAAAATAAGACATCCTTTTTAACACCCTAAGACTCATTTTTAAATGCTATCGTTTGATGCTGTGGAAGTGTGGTGAGACAGGCTCTCATACATTGCTGGCGAAGGTAAAACTTGGCATATGTTTATAGGAAACAATTTGACAATATCTGATTCTCTTTGACCCTGTAAATTTACTTCCAGAAATATGTTTTAACAAATTAATCCTAAATGTTGACAAATTTTAAGAAGCAGAGATGAAACCATCTAAATGTCCAATATTGGATAAGTTAAATACAATATAACTATGCTATGATATATATTGCAGCTAATTACAATCACTGTTGGAAGGATATTTACATACCCAAGAGAAAACTATGCTCTAAGGTTAAATAAAAAATATGTAAACATTATTTTTTCAACTCTACAGAACTATGCATAAAGAAAAAACTTAAAAATAATCAGTATATTAATAGTTGTTATATGTAGCTAATAGATTATACCTTATTTTCTTAAGTTTTGCATACTTAAAATATTTTTCAACAAAAAATGTGAATTTCTTTTACAATTAAAAAAAAGAGCTGAAAATACAACAAAGTTAAAGAAGTTATTCAACTCATTGTCCAGTGTTCATATCCTGGATAATACCATCATGTTCAGGGCAACAGCACCTGGTTGTTCTTGGTATGCAGACACCACCAACTGGACGTGAGCTGGGCATCTCAGCCCAAAGGTTTCCTTAGGCATCTTAGAAGGAAAACTCTACCCATGGAGTAATGCTAGTTAGCCGCAATAAAGCTGGCTCTATTTAATTTGATATAGGGAATAATCAATCAGGAAATTGACTAATTGGTAACAAGAGAAGAAGAGAACAGCAAAAAATATAAAGTGAGAGAACCATGAAGACAGAGTGATAGCATGGCAGAACCCAATTACTGCCCCAGATCCTGACATTGGCAGATGTATATCCTCATAATAACTCCTTTCTCAGCACATACACACACCACACGCACACACACACATGCACACCACACATGCACATGCATACACACACACATACGCATATACACACACACATGCATAGACACACACGCATAGACACACATGCATACACACAGAGATAACTTGAGAGTGTCTCAGTTCTTCTGAAACCAGAGTCCAAAAATATGTTTGTAAGAAGACAGAATAGGTCTCTGATTTGGAACCCCAACAAATCTTTCACAAATTTTGAACACTCTGCCTCAAGAATTCTTAAATCCAAGCATCAACTTTGTCACTTCCCCAAAGGCAGCAGTACTCTGCCTCGTGACATAACAAGAATGGTTAAATATCAAGATATAATAATAATATGATACATAATGAAATAATAAATAACCCTATATATTTGGCAGAACAAAAATGACAGATGATTTCAAGGTAAGTTCACTAAAGATTATACAAAGTGTTTCACTTAGTGTGCAGATGGAGAAGCTTACTGTAAGATGCAAAGAGGTTCAGCTGACAGTTTTTGTTCTAAAATCAACAATGAGAAAACTGTGGTTTTCATGGAAAAATGAAGAAGATGAATTGCTTCTAATCTGGAGAAATGTTAGCTCTGAGTCTTTCTCCTTTTCAGGAGCCCTTTGCTCTGCATCAACTTCCCTTTTCTCCTGGAGCCCTGTGAGATCACAGAACACATGTGACAAACGCTCAGTCGGTGGCCTGCACCATCTGTGGCCTTGAAACGGCTCTTCTCTGTGTCCATTTATGAATCAAACCTTCAACCTTGGCCTCTTTAGAAGAGTGTCAGATTTAGCCCACAAAACTGAGGAAAATGAAAAAAATTCAAACGTTCAGAAGTACATTTCTTTTATTTTCATAAGCACATAAACCTCTTAAAGGCCATTTGAGATGAGATATTTTTATAACCAAGTGACTAGAAAAACACAAAGGACACACTAGGAACCCCTGGCTTCATACCGTGTGTGCAGCAGGGGCAGCTGAAGGAACGACATCTTTGATGCATAAATTGATTAACTCAATTCAGAGAAAGGGTAGAGGGCCCCTACTGTCCAGCAGGTTTGTGGTACAGACACTCGCCTGGGATTCGGATCCCAGTATGAGTCTTTGCCTGCCATTTCCTAGCTGGGTGAGCTGAGCCAATCACTGATTAATTCAGGCCTCAATTTCCTCACAGATAAATTGATGGAATGAACTAGATCAAGGATTGGTGCATTATGGTTTAGGAGCCAAATCTGGCCACCACCAATTTTTGTGGATAAAGGGTTTTTTTTAGAACATAGCTGTATTCATTCATTTATGTATTGTCTATTGCTGTTTGGGATGAAAATAGGAGTTTAATAGGTACAACAGAGACCATATCTCTTGAAGCAAGGAAAATCACTCATTTTCCTCTATGACTACACTTATTCATGATATTCCCCCCACCCTCAGCACCGTAAACCAAGTGTTTCTCTCTGGAGACATCAACTGAATGTCCTACAATTTAACTCAATTCAGACACTAACAGACCCCACAGGTTAAGGTCTCGTTCCCACAAGACCCATTCATTGAAAGCTCAGGTTGTCATCTACGCTGATGAGAGATTTCCATGACTCCTTCCTCAGGTTTGATCATTTGCTAGAACAGCTCACAGGTCTCAGGAAAACTGTTTACTAGATTACTGACTTATTATAAAAGGACACAACTCAGGAATAGCAAGTTAAAAAAAAGGATGCATGGGCAAGGTGCAGAGGAAAGAGTACAGTGTTTCTTTGCCTTCCCCAAGAGTACCCTCTTCCCAGCCTCTCAGTATATTCAGCAACCTGGAAGTTCTCCGAACCCCAAGGTTCAGAGATTTTTATGGAGTCTTCATCACGTGGACAAAACCAATCATTAACTCAGTTTCCAGCCTCTCTTCTTTCCCTGGTGGATGGGGGAATAAGGTTGAAATTTCCAAGCTTCTAATTATGGCCAGGTCTTTTACTGACCAGCCTCCTATCCAGGAGCCCACCAGGAGCTGCCTCATTGGAACAAATAATGTTCCTATTATCCAAGATATCCAAAGGAATTTAGGAACTCTGCATCAAGCATCGGGCTAAAGACAAGAATACAAGATGTTCTTAGCACGTTCAATGCTTAGGAAACTACAAAGATTTTAGGAGCTCTGGCCAAGAACTGAGATGAAAAGCAAAATACATTTCTTATTACATCACAATAACATATCTGCAGAAGTGAAAATACTTACTATGCAGTCTTTTACAGAGAAAGTTTGCTTATTTCTAGATAATTTCTAAGATCCCTTTCTAATCTAAAATCTGTTATTGATTGACTCAGTTATTAAAGAATTGCTTCTCTCTAAGCACCTTAAAAATGGAATTTATATTCCATGTATTAAATTCAGAAATCCACACTCTAAAAACAGAGCGAATGTAAGAAAGCAAACACATACACACAGTGTGAAATTCAAGGCTCATTCTTTTTGAGGTGAATTTTTTAAAAATATGAGATAACAATATAGTTTCATTTTTAAGCCAGTGCATTCATGAGTGTAAACCAATTTGCAAAGTTTGCTTCTAAAATATAAAAAGGTTAAAAGTAAATGATGCTTGAGAATAAAAAAAAAAAAAAACATGGTTTTGTTTTCTTGAAACCTGAGATAACAAAATGATTCAAATGGAATAAACGTAGAGAAGTCTCTAAGGGCTGCCCACCAGTAATAAGATTTTTAGGAACTAGCAACAGGAGAACCTACTTGGATTTGGGTTGAGGTCCATAATAGCCAAGGAACTAGAAATTATCTTGCTTTATTTTTAGACCTTGTTTGAGGTGGGCTAGAGTCACAGTTAGCTATCCAGAAAGAAGACATATGGTGCTCGCTGGACTAAAAAGTCTGAGAAAATCCATTCTCTCTCTGCAAGTTTAGTTATTTCTGGCAAATCATCAACCTCTGAATATTGTAAAATGAAATTCAGGATCTCAGAGGTAATTCTGTCATTGCAGTGACCTGCTTTCTTCACACAAATCTCATTCGCCACATAGCAACAGGAGAACCTACTTGGATTTGGGTTGAGGTCCATAATAGCCAAGGAACTAGAAATTATCTTGCTTTATTTTTAGACCTTGTTTGAGGTGGGCTAGAGTCACAGTTAGCTACCCAGAAAGAAGACATATGGTGCTCGCTGGACTAAAAAGTCTGAGAAAATCCATTCTCTCTCTGCAAGTTTAGTTATTTCTGGCAAATCATCAACCTCTGAATATTGTAAAATGAAATTCAGGATCTCAGAGGTAATTCTGTCATTGCAGTGACCTGCTTTCTTCACACAAATCTCATTCGCCACAGCTGGAATCACCCTGCTGAGAGCTGCAGGCTGGCCTGGCCTATCGCTCGGGGGCAATGGTACGCAATGGTGGTCCCCCGACCAGCATCAACACCTGGGAAGTTCTTAGTAAATTCTCAAGCCCCATCCAGATCTCCTGAATCAGAAACTCTGTGTTTTCATGTGCCTTCAGAGCACTCTGATATATGCTCAAATTTAAGAACTACTAACCTAGGACAAATCCAAGCCTCATCTTCTAGGATAATTCAGCCCTTCAGGGCTTTGTACTGTAACCCTTACTGCCTGCAGAGAGATTCCATCCAGCCCAGCCTGTTCTTGTCCCTTTGCGGAGGTTCTCATCCCCTCACTGGGGACCCATGACTTCTTACTGATTCTTTATCATACCCTCTTCCCTGGACCCCTGAATAGTATCTCATTCCCAGATAAGGAATATCTCCCTATCTCCTAATTCTACATCCCAGCTCCTCCTGCCAATTCCATTCTACAGCAAGAAACCTGTCTAAGAATTTGAGTAACAAATGCCATGGACTGGCTCATGAATTAGTCATGCTTTGGCAGAGTCCTTGCATTACAGCAAAAATTCAATATGATGAAAGGCTGGTTCATGGCTTTGAAGTCAATCAGATGTGGGTTTCAGTCCTAGCTCGACCACTGACCAGTTAAATTGTCTTTGAGCAAATTATTAAGCATCTCTAATTCTCAGCTTACTGTAAAGGAGGAAAATATCTACTTCATAGTGTTGCTGGCATGATTATACAGAATAACATATGTATTTTGTAGATGTTCTAATACATAGTAAGCACTATGTAGAAATATAATACAGTTAATATAACTAGAAATATCCTCTGATGGTCTGTGAATCATATCCCTCTTATTTATAGGTAATCTAGTACTCCCTTCATCAGATCTCAGGGAAATCTTCCATATTTTCCACTTACATAAAGTGGAATTTAACAAGGACCATGTTAAAAATGTAACTTTAAACAAGACACTGAGGTTTTAATTTGATTGAATATACTCTCACCTCATGCCATGTATTCAATCCATGTCTTCCTGGATGCTCTTTACTTACTTCATTGACAAATGGAAGGATGGTGTCAACATAAAGTGAGAGTAATGTTGAACCATTATAGAAAATCCAGAGTTTACAAGAGGCCTCAGGGCGATTTTGCTGAATCAGGGTGGTTAAAATTCTTTCTGTGAGCAAAGCATTCCACTTCCACGAGCCAGTGAACTCTTTAGAAGTGTTGAGAACCATCTGCTATGCTCAGAGAAGCCTTACAGAAAGATTAACTTACATTACATGGTCTAATAGTCTGCTCCTAGCCAGTAATTTTCCTACCTCAATTCATCCTCTTAGGTTTGTTGTGATGATACTTTGGCTGTGAATTTACAACTGGAAAAATATATAGGGTCACTTTAAGCCCAGTTTACTCAGATTTAATCAGTATGTAATTTAGTTTACTAAACATAATAACTTTTAAAAAAATCACTTCATTGTCCTTATTTATCCTTTGACTAAATAACTTAAGCAACTCACTTCAATTCACAGACTCTTGATTTTTTTATGGGTAAAATAAAAGCATTATGATTTATTTCATCAAAATTTCACCTAACCATAACATTTTATGGATCTCTGAATCTAATGCTAGAGTCTGCAGAGTTTACATTTTATAGAGGTTAGTTGTAGAAAATGTGAATGTACTTTTTCAAAAATATNAAATAAAAGCATTATGATTTATTTCGTCAAAATTTCACCTAACCGTAACATTTTATGGATCTCTGAATCTAATGCTAGAGTCTGCAGAGTTTACATTTTATAGAGGTTAGTTGTAGAAAATGTGAATGTACTTTTTCAAAAATATCTTCTCTATGACTGGGCAATTCAATTTAGTGAAATTTCTCATAAGGAAATAATTTGTGCATATGACTATGATTTATCTGTGGAGATATTTATCTGCATGGATATAACTAAATGTGATCACAGTGTTTATTATAATAACAAATCATTAGGTACAATTAACTGACAACAAATAAAAAATAGGTAATTATAGTAAATTCATATGTAGACTCACACACAGTCATTTAAAAATTATAAAAGACCAGTTAATAACATAGAGAAAGATCACCATTAGGTGAAAAATGCAAGTAACTAGTCAATAAAATACATGCTTATATGTATTTACAAAAATCTATAGTAAAACATATAAATCTACAGTACATGTTTATCCATACCTAAATAAATATTAATACTCTACAATTCAATAAAGTAATATTAACTGACAACAAATAAAAAATAGGTAATTATAGTAAATTCATATGTAGAATCACACACAGTCATTTAAAAATTATAAAAGACCAGTTAATAACATAGAGAAAGATCACCATTAGGTGAAAAATGCAAGTAACTAGTCAATAAAATACATGCTTATATGTATTTACAAAAATCTATAGTAAAACATATAAATCTACAGTACATGTTTATCCATACCTAAATAAATATTAATACTCTACAATTCAATAAAGTAATATCCTGATTGGTAGGATAACCTGTGATTTTTAATTTCATATTAATTTTCTATTACCTTTTACAGACTTTTTAACAATGAACTGGTATTATTTTTAAAGTTCAGAAAAAAAATTTCTTTAGTAGCAGAAATGGACATCTTTTCTCTTTCATTCCTGAAAGGACTCTTAAAAGCATCTCCTCTGCCCATCTCAGGTTCTCCTTTGCTTCAAGACAGGTACTTTCTGGACTCATATTGCCAGTCAGTAAGTTCAGAAGATCAGAGATGCATTCTCATCATTCTCTTCTTCGCTAAAGCAGCACCATTTTAGATTCTGCATCTCCATCTGCCTTGTCCATACTTGCTAGCTGCTGGGCCCTGCCTTCCATCAATCTGTCCACTGAGAATGCTTTCTTTCATCTCAATCTTTTGAAATTTTGATTCTTCTTCAAGATTTGGCTCAAATGTTTCTTACTTCATCCTGTCTTTGAATTTCTGTTGATCTCTACCTCACAACCCCAACAGAAGTTATGGTGTCTCCAATGTGCAATTACATTGTAAGAACAAGCAATTACATTTCCTGCTCTGTGCTGACAAGGGAAGCTTGTAGCAGAGTGTGAAGAACTGGTGAATGAATATTTTACCGAAAGAGAGCAGTATCCTCAGCTCCTGCCAGTTTCTCCAGCATAGGAATATGGGCCTTTCAATATGTCAGGAAAAATAAGAAATCCATATTTTTAAATGTAAAGCTTATGACAAAACCAATACAATATTGTAAAGTAATTAACCTCCAATTTAAATAAATTTATATTTTAAAAAAAAGAAACAATACTGCAGACCAGAATAAAAATATCTGTCAGCTGAATCTAGCCTGCAGGCCCACATTTGCAACCTCTCCTTGGGCTTACAACTTTTACATCCCTGTATCCTCTTGTCTGGGGGCAGGAGGAGAAGGGGATGACAGGATGAGATGGTTGGATGGCATCACTGACTCGATGGATGTGAGTTTGAGTGAACTCCGGAAGCTGGTGACGGACAAGGAGGCCTGGTGTGTGCAATTCATGGGGTCGCAAAGAGTTGGACATGACTGAGCGACTGAACTGAATTGAACTGATCCTCTTATCAGCTGGCACAGAGGTTTGCTCATGATAGTTTGTGACTAGCAGGCACTCAGCTCTGTAAACTATCCACCTGGTGGGTCAGTGATAATAAAATCCATATCAAAGATCCAGCATCCAACCTTAATGTTTCAAAACTTGTTTAACTGCTGAGTTTCTCTCTGATGAGCCTTCCAAAGGTAACATGGAAGAAAATTCACTCGCTATGACCTCAAACAGAATTTGTCTGTTTTCCTATATTTCATACTAACCCAAAAGCACCATCAGCACTCAATAAATAATAAATTAGTCATTTCATTACAGCTTTTATGCATACAGGTCATGTTATATTGACTTCATATTTGAAGCAAAATTTTCTAGCACTTAAGAAAAAAGGGATAAAAGGCAAGCACAAGCTGAGTGATGGTCTAAGAAAGAAATGGCAATTTTTATGCCTGTTTCAGAAGAGCTGAATCAGGCCAGGAAAATAGAAATGAAACGAAGCCAGCTGAATACTTCACAGCGGAGAACGGGGAAACAACGCAAGAGCATTCTGGATCTATAGCATTACCTCACCATCGTCTACCAAAAAACATGACCTTCTGGCTCCTCCAGGAAGTACTTTCCGGAAGAAAGACAGAGATGACCTCATAAAAGGTCAGTCTCAAAGTCAGGTAGAGGATCTAGCCTGGAGTCTTAAAAATAGTTCTGAATATAGGACTTGACCAGAAACTAGAGGGCATGAGACAAGAAGAAGACCAGCAGGGAAGAGTATCCCTTCACTGGGGAGAGGAGAAACATCATTAGCTCAAGAAGACTAGGGCAGAGCTTGACTCCAGGGCACATCCCTGGCAGCAAGCAGAGTTCTGTCAGCAGACAGTGTTACCTTAATGGTGCTGAAATGTGGAGGTTCAACACTGAGTCAGCCAGGCAAAATAACTCCTGCTATGTGAAAAGCGCAGCTCAAAGCATGAGGTCAAGGCCTCTGTTTTGAGAAAGCTTTCATTTCAACAGAGACAGACAGATAATAAGCACTTTCAAAACAGAAGATGTCAAGTAGTTATACATTGTATAAAGAAAATAAAACTGTGCTGAAACAGAGAGTGCCTGATGGACCACCTTAGATTGGAAGGTCAGAGAAAAGCTTGAAGGAGGTGACTTATAAGCTGAGTCCTTAATGATAAGAATCAGTCCCGGCAAATTCTAGGAAACTGCACCCCCAGAAGGAAGCACAGATGCAAGGAGCATCTGTGTTTGAGCATAACCAAGAGCCCCAATGTTTATGGATTTTACAAAGCAAGAGCAAAAGTGGTAGGAGATGAGTTCAGAGGGGAAAAAAGCAGAAGATCACAAAGGGTATCGATGGCCCTGGACAGAGATTCAAATTCATTCTAAATATTTAGAAACTGCTGGAAATACTTGAGCAAATAAGTACTATCAACAGGATCCTCAGATCCTGTTTCCCAAGATAACAGTTTCATATGCAAAAGGAGGACACAGAGATGTGTGTTCTGCTACCACTCTCAAACTTTGTCGGGGGATCTGGCGTTGAACAAAGACGGGGGTTAATGATGGAATCAACACCAGCGGGGCTCAGAGACACCTGTGCTGTTGCTATGGAGAAGCAAGTCAACTTGCTAGAATTCTACCCCACCACTTACCAGCGCCCTAGCGGAACCCTGGCCTTTTACAGCCCCCTGCTGTGTCTCTGCTGAGTGCTTATTAGTCGGTGAGCTTTATGAAGCGAGCAGCATAATCACTGATGCCTTCATCCCCCAACATACTGCACAGTGATGCACTTGATAAGTGTCCAAGAGTTTGCTTAGTAGAACTCAAAGGAATTAACAGAAAATGTACAGTTGATACTACTCATCTTGCCCTGCTTCTAGAAATGCCAGCAAACTTCATGGGAAGGGTACAGACGGTGGGCCCAAGATTTACTGAGTTCACCAATTTAACATATAGGTTGAAGTCACTGCTTTTGCCACCTATAATTTTACTAGAATCTAATTTTGTTAGACTACTGCAAGCCATGATATTCAAGTCTTATCTCCTGAATTAAAACTGTCCTCATTTGTCTTTGCTTATTGACATCTGAAAGACGATCCTACCTCCTAATTCTTCTTCTTGCACTGTGTGTGTAAATGATGAGTCACAAAGGAATGATTTGATAAGAGAAAGATGAATATCACACTTACATATCCATATTCCAAATCCCAGCACCAGCAGTAGTTGCAAAACCTCACAAAACATGCTCGGAGAAAGTCTCCAATGAGAATTGTGACATAGGTGGTCAGAACATCAGAAACAGTCAGTCGCACAAATTCCTGTTGAAATAGGACGTGTATTAAAACAAGCGTTTCTCCCTTCATGTGGTCCTAAAGTTGACATCGAGTTTGTCATGCTTTCTAAACAGTATTAACTTGAAACTGCAACTAATGGTAAAGAAACTAGTTAGGTATGTCGAGCCAGTGAAAAATGTTTCACCCCTATTTTATTAGTTTAAAAATAATTATTTCCTGTGCCCAAACCACTGGATCAAAAGTCTTTTTATTGAGAAACTTTTATAAGCCTGATACAAGAACACAAAATAAGAAAATACCTACAACACGGAAATTTAGCAGTTTAATCTGACAAGCAGTGCTATTTATAAAATTAAAAGACAAACTTGTAAAAAGTACTGGTGGCATACATGACGGAAGATAGTTTTTCTAACACATTAAAAACTTTTACAAATCAGTGCAATAGATGGCAATTCAATAAGGAAAAGAATGGCAAATGGCACATATAAAAAATAAGAAAATATACAGTTAAAACATTCAAAAGTACTTAATTCCTTATAAAAACAAAAAAGGACTTAATTCCTTATAAAAATAGAGTTGTTACTTTACACAGTGATAGATATTTTAAAAACCATGCTCTTCCATATTGATGAGAGTATGGTGAAACAGGCACTGTCATCAACTGATGGGGAAATTAAACTGGTGCATCATTTGGGGTGGTGGGGGCAGGACTTTTGTGAAGATCCATCTCATTGTAAGTGTGTGGAACTTGATCAAGAAAATCCGCATCTAGAAATATATCTTATGGCAAGTGTCAATCTATACATATAATTATTAGAGCATTGTTTCTCTCAGATCAAAATTGGAAACAATTTAAATACACTGAAGAGGAAATAAAATAAAAATGAGTTCAGTTCAGTTCAGTCACTCAGTCGTGTCCGACTCTTTGTGACCCCATGAATCGCAGCACACCAGGCCTCCCTGTCCATCACCAACTCCCGGAGTTCACTCAGACTCATGTCCATTGAGTCAGTGATGCCATCCAGCCATCTCATCCTCGGTTGTCCCCTTCTCCTCCTGCCGCCAATCCCTCCCAGCATCAGAGTCTTTTCCAATGAGTCAACTCTTTGCATGAGGTGGCCAAAATACTGGAGTTTCAGCTTTAGCATCATTCCTTCCAAAGAAATCCCATTCTGATCTCCTTCAGAATGGACTGATTGGATCTCTTTGCAGTCCAAGTGTCAACACAAAATACTGTGAGCTCTTAAAAAACAAATGCTATTGTGATTAACAACATAAACATTTACTAAAAACCACTGAATTCTGTACTTTAAAGTCCATGCAGCCTTCTCAGATGGCATGCACTGCTTTCTTGTAGTGCTTTGTTGACACTATAAAATTGTAAATGTTATCGATTCAGTTCAGTCACTCAGTCATGTCCAACCTTTGAGACTCAATGGACTATAGCACGCCCAGTCATGTCCAACCCTTTGAGACTCAATGGACTATAGCACGCCCAGTCATGTCCAACCCTTTGAGACTCAATGGACTATAGCACGCCAACCTCCCTATCCATCACCAACTGCCAGAGTTTACTCAAATTCATGTCCATTGACTCGGTGATGCCATCCAACCACATCATCCTCTGTCGTCTCCTTCTCCTCCTGCCCTCAATCTTTCCCAGCATCAAAGTCTTTTCAAATGAGTCAGTTCTTCCCATGAGGTGGCCAAAGTATTGGAGTTTCAGCTTCAATATCAGACCTTCTGATGAATATTCAGAACTGATTTTCCTTAGGATGGACTAGTTGGATCTCCTTGCAGTTCAAGGGACTCTCAAAAGTCTTCTCCAACACCATAGTCAAAAGCATCAATTATTCGGCACTCAGCTTTCTTTTTAGTCCAAATCTCACATCCATACATGAGTACTGGAAAAACCATAGCTTTGACTAGAAGGACCTTTGTTGGCAAAGTAATGTCTCTGCTTTTTTACTATGCTGTCTAGGTTGGTCATAACTTTTCTTCCAAGGAGCAAGCGTCTTTTAATTTCATGGCTGCAGTCACCATCTGCCATGATTTTGGAGCCCAGAAAAATAGTCTCTCACTGTTTTCACTATTTCCCCATCTATTCACCATGAAGTGATGTGACCAGATGGCATGATCTTAGTTTTCTGAATGTTGAGCTTTAAGCCAACTTTGTCATTCTCCTCTTTCACTTTCATCAAGAAGCTCTTTAGTTCTTTTTCACTTTCTGCCATAAATGTGATAACATCTGCATATCTGAGGTTATTGATATTTCTCCCGGCAATCTTGATTCCAGCTTGTGATTCTTCCAGCCCAACATTTCTCATGATGTACTCTGCATAGAAGTTAAATAAGCAGGGTGACAATATACAGTCTTGATGTACACCTTTTCCATTTTGAAACCAGTCTGTTCCATGTCCAGTTCTAACTGTTGCTTCCTGACCTGCATATAGGTTTCTCAAGAGGCAGGTCAGGTGGTCTGGTATTCCCATCTCTTTCAGAATTTTCCACAGTTTCTTGTGATCCACACCGTCAAAGGCTTTGGCATAGTCAATAAAGCAGAAATAGATGTTTTTTTTTTGGGCTCTCTTGCTTTTTCGATGATCCAGCAGATGTTGGCAATTTGATCTCTGGTTCCTCTGCCTTTTCTAAAACCAGCTTGAACATCTGGAAGTTCACAGTTCATGTATTGCTGAAGCCTGGCTTGGATAATTTTGAAAGTCTGTTCCATGTCCAGTTCTAACTGTTGCTTCCTGACCTGCATATAGGTTTCTCAAGAGGCAGGTCAGGTGGTCTGGTATTCCCATCTCTTTCAGAATTTTCCACAGTTTCTTGTGATCCACACCGTCAAAGGCTTTGGCATAGTCAATAAAGCAGAAATAGATGTTTTTTTTTGGAGCTCTCTTGCTTTTTCGATGATCCAGCAGATGTTGGCAATTTGATCTCTGGTTCCTCTGCCTTTTCTAAAACCAGCTTGAACATCTGGAAGTTCACAGTTCATGTATTGCTGAAGCCTGGCTTGGATAATTTTGAACATTATTTTACTAGCGTGTGAAATGAGTGCAATTGTACAGTAGTTTGAGCGTTCTTTGGCATTGCCTTTCTTTGGAATTGGAATGAAAACTGACCTTTTCCAGTCCTGTGGCTGCTGCTGAGTTTTCCAAATTTGCTGACATATTGATTTCAGCACTTTCACAGCATCATCTTTTAGGATTTGAAATAACTCAACTGGAATTCCATCACTTCCACTAGCTTTGTTCATGGTGATGCTTCCTAAGGCCCACTTGACTTCACATTCCAGGATGTCTTGCTCTAGGTGAGTGATCACACCACCTTGATTGTCTGGGTCATGAAGATCTTTTTTGTACTGTTCTTCTGTGTATTCTTACCACCTCTTTATATCTTCTGCTTCTGTTAGATCCATAACATTTCTGTCCTTTTTTGAGCCCATCTTTGCGTGAAGTGTTCCCTTGGTATCTCTAATTTTCTTGAAGAGATCTCTAGTCTTTCCCATTCTACTGTTTTCTTCTATTTCTTTGCACTGATCACTGAGGAAGGCTTTCTTATCTCTTCATTATTCTTTGGAACTCTGCATTCAAATAGGTATCTTTCCTTTTCACCTTTGCTTTTTGCTTCTCTTCATTTAACAGCTATTTGTAAGGCCTCCTCAGACAGCCAATTTCTTTTTTTGGGAATGGTCTTGATCCCTATCTCCTGTACAATATCACAAATGTCCATCCATAATTCATCAGGCATTCTATCAGATCTAGTCCTTTAAATCTATGTCTCACTTCCACTGTATAATCATAAAGGATTTAATTTAGGTCACATCTGAATGGTGTACTGGTTTTCCCTACTTTCTTCAATTTACGTCTGAATTTGGAAATAAGAGTTCATGATCTGAGCCACAGTCAGCTCCCAGTCTTGTTTTTGGTGACTGTATAGAGCTTTCCCACCTTTGGCTGCAAAGAATATAACCAGTATGATTTCAGTGTTGACCATCTGGTGATGTCCATGTGTAGAGTCTTCTCTTGTGTTGTTGGAAGAGGGTGTTTGCTATGACCAGTGCATTCTCTTGGCAAAACCCTATTAGTCGTTTCCCTGCTTCATTCTGTACTCCAAGGCCAAATTTATCTGTTACTCCAGATATTTCTTGACTTCCTACTTTTGCATTCGAGTCCCTATAATTAAAAGGACATCTTTTTTCGGTGTTAGTTCTAGAAAGTCTTATAGGTCTTCATAGAACCATTCAACTTTAGCTTCTTCAGCATTACTGGTCAGGGCATAGACTTGGATTACTGTGATATTGAATGGTTTGCCTTGGAAATGAAGAGAGATCATTCTTTCATTTTTGAGGTTGCATCCAAGTACTACATTTCAGACTCTTTTGTTGACTAAGAGGGCTACTCTGTTTCTTCTAAGGGATTCTTGCCCACAGTATTAGATATAATGGTCATCTGAGTTAAATTCAGCCATTCCAGTCCATCTTAGTTCACTGATTCCTGAATGTTGATGTTCATTCTTGCCATCTCCTGTTTGACCACTTCCAATTTGCCTTGATTCGTGGACCTAAAATTCCAGGTTCCTATGCAATATTGCTCTTTACAGCATCAGACCTTGCTTCCATCAGCAGTCCCATCCACAAAGGGGTGTTGTTTTTGCTTTGGCTCCATCCCTTCATTCTTTCTGGAGTTATTTCTCCACTGTTCTCAGTAGCATATTGAACACCTACAGACCTGAGTAGTTCATCTTTCAGTGTCCTATCATTTTGCCTTTTCATACTGTTCATGGGGTTCTCAGGGCAAAAACACTGAAGTGGTTTGCCATTCCCTTCTCCAGTGGACCACATTTTGTCAGAACTCTTCACCATGACCCATCCGTAAATGTCATATATTTATTTAATTAATGGTTTTGTTCTTCCTAAGAGATTGTAATTCTCACAAGGACAAAGTAGAGATCCACTTTTGTTCCCCACCGGACCTCCAGTATCTAGCACAATGCCCAGCACTTAATATGTACTTAATAAACATGGAGTGAGTGATTGAATGACAGTAAACTCTTGCAGCTATTACTGAACATAGCTTTTCTCCTCCATACTCTTATTTATTCTTCTTTCCATTCCCCAGGAAACTTGAGTTCAGATTCTAATAATTAGCATCCATTAGTGGCAGGCTATGAGGGATATTTTTAGGTTTCCACTACAAGCTTGAAAAGACTTCCTCAGTAAGAGACAATTTCAGAGTGATTTTGAAGTCCTCCACAAACTCCTAAGCACCCTCATCCTAATGGTTAAAGTCTGATTCTTCCCCTAAGCAGTGTCCTAACTTTTACATAAAATAGCCAAAGAGAATTCAAACATTATGTGAAAATATTTATTAACACACCATAGAAGGAATATACTGCTTTGTAAGAAAGGAAATTCCCAAAATGGTGGTCTAGCCCACCAAGGGAATATCATTCAGTCCCAGTTCCTAGCGTGATAGTCAGGATGGAGCATGGCTTCCCCATAGGCCTTTTGCAGACCACTGCACCCCACACCTCACACTTCACACTCCAGACATGTAGTAATAAAATGCTTGGGAAGCTCTGATCAATAAATCTAAGACTATCATTAACTAGTAGTGTTGGTATTAGTCTCTCTCAGTTGTGTCTGACTCTTTGCAACACCATGAACTGTAGCTCATCTGGCTCCTCTGTCCATGGAATTCTCCAGGCAAGAATACTGCAGTGGGAGCCAGTTCCTTCTCCAGGAATCTTCCCAACCCAGGGATTAAACCCAGATCTCCCACACTGAAGGCAGATTCTTTACTGTTTGAGCCACCAGGGAAATAATGGAGAAGGTATATCACAAAGACTATAGATTCTCCATGGCAGGATCCTGGGAGCATGCATCGATGCTAGTTATGTTTCTGGAGGATGATTTGGCACTACAGAGGACACAAACTCTAATCAGACTCTGTAGGTTAAATTTGGGTTCCTATCACTGGCTTCCTTTAAGGTCTCTTTAAGGTCTTCCTTTAAAGTCTCTTTACTTTTCTAAGTTATGGTCTCCTCATCACAATGGCACTCCACTCCAGTACTCCTGCCTGGAAAATACCATGGACGGAGAAGCCTGGAAGGCTGCAGTCCATGGGGTTGCTGAGGGTCGGACATGACTGAGAGACTTCACTTTCACTTTTCACTTTCATGCATTCGAGAAGGAAATGGCAACCCACTCCAGTGTTCTTGCCTGGAGAATCCCAGGGACAGGGGAGCCTGGTGGGCTGCTGTCTATGGGGTCACACAGAGTCGGACACGACTGAAGTGACTTAGCAGCAGCATCTATAAAATGGGGATAATGATATAACTTGGAGGGCAATTTATTAATAAAAATTCAAAGAGGTCATGCCTGGCACACCAGAATTTGATAAATGTGAGCTGTTGTTGTCATTATCTTCAGTAGTAGTCTGCTTTCTCTCTGCCCCCAAAATGCAGACCTAGGTATACAGCTTCAAATAGTGATCTCCCAAGAATTGTTCTGCTGCCTACCTATCAAATGCCATTGGAGATGAGACTAAGTGACTACATCTTGAGATTTCCTGGAGAAGGAAAGGAGTCACCAAATCCTTATAATCAAGGAGAGACTGAGTTCCACAGTATCCTTGAAGGAAAACAGAGGAGAGGACATCCACAGAGAACAAGAGGAAACATCTGGAATGTTCTCATAGAACAATGAACAATTCTTTGGGGTGCATCTCTAGAAGCTGCTGATACTTTTCTTCTGGAATGACTTTGTTTTAAAAGTGGTTAAAATTAATGTTTCCAGGTGCATGGATATGCCTATTGATCGCTTAAAGGCCAGACATTCCCAGCACTCAGGGTTTTTACATCCCCTGTGTTCTCTTTGCCCCCATGGATCCCACCTCCCTCATCACATTCTGTTCAGATTCACAGCCCTTCCCTCCTCCAGCTCCCACAAGCTTTCCCACTAGTGCTGCCTGTTCCTTTAAAGAGAGGAAGGTGAAGGAGAAAAGGGAACCCTAACTACAAACAACAGTAAGAAAAGATGATGAAGCAAAGAAAACCACTAGGAACAGGATTTAAAAAAAAGAAAAAGAAAAAGACAAGCAGCATGGTACAGGGGCTCCAAGAAGAATAATTAAATAAATATTTTTTATTTATTTTAATTCAGGATGCAGAAGAATATCCCAGAAGCTTCTGAATAATCAGAAACATGTTTTCTAGATTGCATTGACATTCATGTCTAATTAATTGCTGCCTCCTCTTCAGAAGTGAGCAGCTTCCACCTTATTCTTTACAGTTAGTTCTATTAATCCTGTTTAATCCAGGTGTTTTCTTGGTAAAGAATAAGTTTCTTAGCCCTCATGCCAGTCTGCATTCTGGGATGTCCATTAAGAGACTGTCTCAAACTCTTTGAGTTTGTGAAAACTACATTTTTTTTTTCATTTCTCTCAACTTTTGCTGAAGATTTAGGGAACAGGCTAGAAGTGATTAAAAAAAAAAAAAAAAGATTCGATAAAAACAGGCTCCTGGCTCCCTTCCTCCACCTTTAAAGAGCATCACTCCAACCTCTGTTTCCACTGTCACAACCAGTTTTTCTCACTCTTACCTCCCATGTATAAGCATGTTGTGATTTTGTTAGGCTCACCTATATAATCCAGGATACTTTTCCTATCCTCAGATATTTAACTTACACTGGTAAAGTCCATTTCACTATGTAAGGTAACATATTCACAATTTCCAAGAATTAGAACATGGATGTTTTGGAGTAGCTTTATTCTGTCTACCATACCATGTATCACAAGTACCTCTCTACCAAGTGCAGGCAGTTTTCCTTTTATTTATTATTTCATACATTGTATGATCCTGTAAACATGTATAAAACATGGATGTCTGAAAACTGATCATTTAATAACATATAACTGAAAAAGGAAGGCCTATCTGGTCCCTGAAAGCTTAAAAAATAGAGTCCTTATTTTTACTCTTCCGACTTGGTTCTCAATCATGTCTATCTAGCATTATACACATTTTCCTTATTTTTTTCCACAGTTGAAATCACAGATGAGTCGCTTAAAAGTCAGATGAGTATCTGAAGCTAAGGACATCTAATGATATCTATATTTGTTTAAATTAGTTTTATAAAACTAATGCTAATTTTTAATTTTCCATTTATCATACAAAATTTATGCAAATAATAATATGAATAATTAAAAACTAAAGAAAGATATATTCAAATAATTTCCCAAAGATTACATTACTACTGAAACTGAGCTGTTGTCTGATAGACAGAAGCACTATGACATGTCTTTAAATGTCTGTTCACCATAGTCCAAAGTCAGTTTATGAAATGCACATGAAGAATGTCAATTCTAATGAGGTAAAAGTAAAGGCATTTCAAAATATAAATTGAATTTGTATAGAAATAAGAGACCTGAAGCAGGTTTTTGTTTTTGTTTGCTTTGGTTTCCTTTTATTGAACAGAAAGCCGTGGGAAACATTATTTCTTTCATCTGCTAAAATACCATTAGTCTTGGACTGGGGTCATTTACACAGTCATCTGAAAACAACAAACCTAAAATAGCTTTCCTTTAATGCTTAAGGGGCAATTATTTGACAAAACTCAACATTATTGAATTAAACTTTAGTGTATGCTCCCAAATGAACTTTTTCTCTTTTTTATGGAAAACAGGTAACACTAACTAGAGTGCCATTTAAATATTTGCTTGGGCCTGGGTGCTACATCTGGGTGCGTTATTATAATATATATAGAAACTATCTCCTCAGGCCATTTTAAAACACCTTCCGTTATATGCTATCAAACTGTGGTGTTGGAGAAGACTCTTGCAAGTCCCTTGGACTGCAAGGAGATCCAACCAGTCCATCCTAAAGGAAATCAGTCCTGGCTGTTCATTGGAAGGACTGATGTTCAAGCTGAAATTCCAATACTTTGGCCACCTGATGCAAAGAGTTGACTCATTTGAAAAGACCCTGATGCTGGGAAAGATTGAAGGCAGGAGGAGAAGGGGACGACAGAGGATGAGATGCTTGGATGGCATCACTGACTCAATGGACGTGAGTCTGAGTGAACTCCGGGAGTTGGTGATGGACAGGGAGGCCTGGCGTGCTGTGGTTCATGGGGTCACAAAGTGTCAGACACAACTGAGCGACTGAACTGAACTGAAAAGGGGTGTAAACGTGCTACTTACCTGAATCGATGTTTGTGAGGACTGCAAGAGTTAATATATGTGAAATTCACAGCCAGCATATAGTGAGCAGTCAGTAAGTCTTAGCAATTTTCACTAATAAGCAATATAAACCAGGTCACACTTACAGAAGAAATTTCTCCTCTGCTCCTTTTTAATGCAATAATTGTCATGCACTCCGGTGTGCGACATTACCTGCCCCACCATGGTTTCCCAGCAGGGTCCTCGAGGAACATCTGCAGGGTGCACAAAAAAGGGTGGCCCAGTGGCGTTTCCAGCAAGGGAAGCATTGTAGGCCTTGATCATGTTGGCTTCCCATAGGGTAATATTGGCCTTTACCAGCTTCTCCTCTTCAATCTAGAAAGGAGAGTATTGGAAACAAAACTGAAACAGATTTTGAAGGCATTGTGGGCAATCTTCAGACTGGGACTGTAACAATGTGCTGATGGCAAGGACAATCCAGACACAAGACTTACCTTGTTGTTAATCTCATCCATCAGGGCAAGAATAAATACATACAGGTTGCCTAAAAGAAGAGCAAAAATGCGTCCCAGTAGCCATTTCAGAGCAATGAGGGGATGGTAGTCTTCCAATTCAGCAAATAAGTCAAATAGTGTGGACAGAACATCCCCAGGAGGGACATGACCATGTTCATCTACAAGAAGACACAAGAGGGGAACCAAGTTGATGGTGTCTAAAAATTATTATTGTTTTCTTCTGAATTTGCAACATTCCAACTAGATTCTTTTTATACTCTATAAGACTAAAACTTATTTCATGCATTTTTAAAATTTGATCTTAATAGGGACCATATTCAACTCACACTGCATGAGTCTGTGGGCATGCCAGTAATAACAGTCTGTTTCCTAGTATATGAGGGATGTGATTTACATTACTTTTTATGCAGATAATATGTTGGTCTACATGGTACCAATTCTCCACTTCACAACAAGATTTCCAAAGAAAATGAAAAATTGTCTGCTTGAGGAATGGGTTCAAATAGGAAATACTAATTTGACAATCATCAACACATAGGCTAGTTTAATCAACTAAAATGGATGAATTCCTTGAGATGGGCTCAAGACTACTGAGTTAGGGGGAAAGCAAACTGTTAGGGGCAAAAAGAAAGAAAAAAGAGAGAAAAAAGAAAGAAAATGGAATACATTTTATCAAAGAAAACAGAAAGGACATTCAGAAAATACAAAAGGAGAATACATGGCATAATGTCATCAAAGCCAAGGCAGAAAAGTTTCAGAAATGGAGGACTGACTTATAATGCCAAAAGTAAGAAAAGTATGAAAGAGAGAGAGAATGAAAATATGACAAGCTGGAAATTTGTGGTCCATATCTCCAGATTGACTGACACACTTATAAATATATTATTAGGGTATATTAAGCATGTGCCACATTTATAATAGGGGAGAAAAACCTTTAAGTAAAATTTTAAAAAAGGTTCCAGTTGGCAATGGCAATTTCTTTGCCTGAATATCTGGCTCAAATTGTCACTACTGTGAGTTCCCATTTCCCCTGGTGGACTCCATGTTTTGAATGATTAGAACTACCAGGCTATATTTAGAAAATAATTATCAATATGTTTTTTTGCTTTTGACTAAGAACATTATATAAGTATGACTAGTGGAGCTAAAAGTCAGCATGTATATAAACTCAGCATAATATAATTTCAGCCTAAAGTAAAAACTTGGCAGAGCCTATGCAGTCTAAGGTAAGTTTGAATTGTTTCATCAAATTTGTAAAGTTTTTCATGAATCTGCATTATTATCTTTGTTGGCCCCTAGAATCAGGAGTCCCCTAAGATGGAAGTTTTTTAATCCATCTGGACTGGATGAAGCACAAGCTGGAATCAAGATTGCCGGGAGAAATATCAATAACCTCAGATATGCAGATGACACCACCCTTATGGCAGAAAGTGAAGAAGAGGTAAAAAGCCTCTTGATGAAAGTGAAAGAGGAGAGTGGAAAAGTTGGCTTAAAGCTCAACATTCAGAAAACTAAGATCATGGCATCCAGTCCCATTACTTCATGGCAAATAGGTGGGGAAACAGTGGCTGACTTTTTATTTTGGGGGGCTCCAAAATCACCACAGATGGTGACTGCAGCCAGGAAAGTAAAAACACTTATTCCTTGGAAGGAAAGTTATGACCAACCTAGACAGCATATTAAAAAGCAAAGACATTACTTTGTCAACAAAGGTCCATCTAGTCAAGTTTATGGTTTTTCCAGTAGTCATGTATGGATGTGAGAGTTGGACTATAAAGAAAGCTGAGCACCGAAGAATTGATGCTTTTGAACTATGGTGTTGGAGAAGACTCTTGAGAGTCCCTTGGATTGCAAGGAGATCCAACCAGTCCATCCTAAAGGAAATCAGTCCTGGGTGTTCATTGGAAGGACTGACGTTCAAGCTGAAACTCCTTTGTTTTGGCCACCTGATGCAAAGAACTGACTCATTTGAAAAGACCCTGATGCTGAGAAAGATGGAAGGCAGGAGGAGAAGGGGATGACAGAGGATGAGATGGTTGGATGGCATCACCCACTCAATGGTCATGAGTTTGGATAATCTCCGGGAGTTGGTGATGGACAGGGAGGCCTGGTGTGCTATGGTTCATGGGGTTGCAAAAAGTCAGACACAACTGAGTGACTGAACGAACTGAATGAAATTAAAAGATTCTTACTCCTTGGAAGAAAAGCCATGACCAACCTAGACAGCATAGTAAAAAGCAGAGACATTACTTTGCCAACAAAGATCCATCTAGTCAAAGCTATAATTTTTCCAGTAGTCTTGTATGGACATGAGAGTTGGACTCTAAAGAAAGCTGAGTGCCAAAGAACTGATGGTTTTAAACTGTGGTGTTGGAGAAGACTCTTGAGAGTCCCTTGGACTGCAAGGAGGTCCAACCAGTCCATCCTAAGGGAAATCAGTCCTGAATATTCATCAGAAGTTCTGATGTTGAAGCTGAAACTCCAGTACTTTGGCCACCTCCATGTGAAGAACTAACTCTTCTGAAGAGACCCCAATGCTGGGAAAGATTGAAGGCAGGAGGAAAGGGGGATGACAGAGGATGAGATGGTTGGATGGTATCACTGACTCAGTGGACACAGGTTTGAGCAAGCTTCAGAAGTTGGTGATGGACAGGGAAGCTTGGCGTGCTACAGTCCATGGGGTCGTGAAGAGTTGGACATGACTGAGCGATTGAATTGAACTGAACTGAAGATGGATATTAAACAAGTTCTTATAAAGAGTGACTGTTTTAATGATAATCAATTACTCACTCTTTTTTGTGGTTCCCTGATACAAAAATATAATCAATATGAACCACAAACCAAAGTAGTATGATAATTTTGCCTATAAATGCTATCATAACTGCAAAAGATAATCTTAAAAGCAAACTTAGTAATACTGTGAGGTTCCCCCTTAGTTTTAAATACATATGACCCTACCTAATGACTCTGTTTTACAAGATTCCATGAAATATCTATGTCTTCATAGTCTCTTAAATGTATGGTCTCCCATCTTCAGCATTATTGCTTCTGAAATACCTAGAATGTTTTTGTTTGGAACCTTTTGTTTTAAGTGTGTTATACCATTTTCTGTCCAAGATTTTTCTAGGAAATTCTATGCTTATGAATACTTTCTTAATCTGTTTGGCCTATAAGGCTTTGCAGAAGTTCAGTACTGTAAATCTACACTTCCCACTGCTTAAATCTTCATATTCTTTGAGAATCCCAGTTCAAAATGATGTCAGATTGTATTAGGGAAGATTTTGTGAAAGGGAACAAGCCCAAGAAACAACACATGACCAATGATCTCCTGATTCTAAATGTCTATTTCTGACCTCTTTTCTGGGACCTGCTAAATGGGCAGATATCCTGAAGACAAATCACAATGTTAATATTAATTTCTGGCAAAGATCTGGCCTTCCTCATTTAACTAGCATTTGGAGGGTGAAGTAATAGGGTAGGGGGACAAGGAGGTGGAGCAGTTAGGCTGCTAGAGAGAGGCCCAGTCTTGCCCAAAGTACAGGAGGCAATCTGAATGTTTCCAATGAGATTAATATAAGAACCCAGGGCTTTATCATCCCCACTTCAAAGAATTCAGGCAACAACTGGATCATTCAAAGATAGAAGCAGGATCTACAGAGAGCATAAAATAGGGTCATGGAAAGAGTGTTGGGCTTGAAATCAAAATTCTTAAGTTTTAACTCTCATTGTTTTCTGTGGTTCTGTGACCATGAACATATTACCTAACCTGAGATTCATTATCTCTGTCTATAAAACATACTGGTTGGAATATATGTTTTCTAATCTCTCTTCCAACTCTACCTAATGTCACAAAGTAAGAAACAGACACACAGTAGAGAGTTGGAATAAAGAAAGGCTGGAATAAAGAACTGTGTGCCAAGGTTGGTTCACTCTCGGGCAAGATGACAGGGGTAAGTAAAAAGTGGCTGTATTTCATGTTCCAACACTGAAGCACAACCCACAAAACCTTCAATGTCAGGTTCTAAGCACATAAAAAGCATGCAGAGACGAACTTCATTTTTTTCCCACCACCCAAGGGTGTCAGGATCTTGCTGCGCAAATTCCTGGGATCGCTTCACAGCCCAAAAGATGAGGTATCCACTCCCGCCAAGTGTTAGAAACACGAAGAAGTTAGCAAGAAACCTCAGGAATCTGATCAAGTGGATGTTTCTTCTACTTGGGCTGCTCTTTCTTCTAGTATAGCTTCCTATATCCAAGGAAAACAGGGAAAAAAAAAAAAAGAATTATCTGATCTACAAAATAATATCATGAACTTAGGAATTATTTTCACAAACATTAGAATGTGAGGAATGAAAATGTAAACTAAATCTGGGATTCCACAAACCAGGTGAATATTGCCAGCAAGTGAGAAAATGTAAGAGAAAAAAGGAAGAATTCTTACAAAGTCTGGTTGATCTAATATTAAGGCAGTCTTCATTCTAAAGTCTCTTCTAGTATGGTTTTTTAAAACAATTACAAACTAATACTTTAAAGTTATTTTAAATATTGAGCTAATGTAGTCCTGTAAATAATAAGTTAGCATTGTTCTATTATTTAAAATATCTGATTCTAATTACTAATGGTTAGCTATTCCAAGCCAATAGTGTTTTATTACCAAATTTAGAGAGAAATAGTGCTGTCACAAGCCATCAACCATTTTCCAGTCATATTCAGAACCCTGCCCAGATCCTGGTAAGAAGAAATGATGAGTTAATCTTTCTTTTAATTGTCAAGATACTTTGCTACACATACCGTTTGGAATGATTCCAATTCTACATTTACAAATACCAAGAAAAGTCTCTTGAAGCTGGTATCTTTACCTTAAAGTTCATCGTGATAGAATTAAATTTGTTGTCTGCTGTTTCAGGGTTGCCAATAAGGTAGTCCCAGCTAGTGAACACCTTCCAGCTAAAGTTGAAAGTGTTATCATCACCACCTCCATCATCACCAATATTTTTGGTCATCCTATGCAAACAGGAGATTTAATCCAGCAGCCAGAATACAAGCAGAAAGGGAGAGATTAGGGAATAGCAAGACATCATAATTTTAGGGATATTGGAGAGGCAATATCTAAAAGACATATACTTTCAATTAAGTTTGTTCTAATAACCAGAAAAGTTTGTTTCAAAAAAGTTTTGGTTTGTTTTAATTTTTTAAACTTCATTTCTAGGCTTTCAAGATTAGAAAACTATAAGCATTGATGGTTTTAACAATCAATTTACAGGTTATGTAAAAATTTTTTTTTTCCTAAACTGTTTTCTTAGAGTCATATACTGTACTCTGAATCTTTTATGGGACAAGGATCTCTTAAGAAATTTGATGAAAACCACTGGGCCCCTATCCAGGGAGAAAATATGTATAGGCTCTAAAAACAGTTGTATACAATTTTAGTTGGTTTACAGTTGAAAGCCTAGGGACAGATTAACCCAGGTCAGATCAGGAAACTTCTTTATGGGTTTCAAATCCTCTAAGAATCTCCTCCCAAAGAGTGATTACACTGAATGCATGAAAGTTTTCCATACTCTACAACTCTTGACCAAAAATCAAGATGTTTATACAACTTTAATACCAAGTGGTACTTATATTCTAATAACTTACGTTTAAAAAGTTTTTTTTTTTGCTTGGACCATTTAAAATACATTTACTTAAAGGTTTATTTCAGTGGTTAAAAATCTATATCCTACTTACTTCACTTCCTTGTTTCCCCTACCACCATAGATAGCACAATTAAAATTTTATATGACATATATTACAGAATGGTCCTATAAGGTTTTGGTTTTTTACAGTGTTATGGAACTAAAAAGGAAAGGAGAATGAGGACATAAAGATGACATTATAATTTGGCAGACATCTCTCAGGTCATCTAAATTCTACCATTGTTAATCCTATCTCTTACAGAGGTTTATATGTTTCAAATGGGCTCATGTGTTTGAAAAATAACTAAAAATAATTATTACTAACCTCTGTCTACCACTTTACCCTCTGCGAATGGCATTTATGTGTATTATTATATTTGTCCTTCTCAAAAACTTAAAGAGAGGTCAAGGTAGTTGATACTATTCTCTGTTATAGATGAGGAAGCTGAAGGGTAAAATTATAAAGTGATTTCCTGGACATAATTCAGAAGTAAACCACAGGGGTGGATCAAGAGCTTAGGTTTTTTGACTTCACTCTAGTATCCAAGCTAGGACACCATGAGATATGTTGAACCATCAAGATGCCTTTTTGTAAGTCAAAAAGTATTTAAATCAAACATTCCTAATGATTTAACCTAGGGAGAGAATTATTTTTTTATTAAGATGCCATCATTCCTTTTGTGCATAGTCATTGAGCAAAGGGCAGAACCTCAGGTAAAACTGACCACTTGACAGATGATTTTGCATGGACCTTTATCACTGGCAGGATTCTATATCTGTAGTCAGCCTCCCAGAGAAGGGAGCTCAAGCTTGACAAGCAAACTGGAAACATCTAGCATGTGAGAATTGTCAAGAAAGGGAGTGGAATACTAAATGCATAAGAAAGGATACTGAAGACAAACTCTACTAACAACACATTTTTACTGAGATGGCCCTGATAGCTATAAAATGTTCCATGTACAGCTCCATCCCTTGGTTGCAGAGAGAAAAATTAAGCATATATACTTAAACAGAAATTCTTCCTTTTTCAAGGGGGCTATAGTCTTTAACAACTGTATCTCAAGCTATCTCAACATGTAATTTGGAAGGAAGGAAGGAAAGAGTGGAGAAGGACAAGTGACCAACCATCTTGCTTTGTCAGGGACTGAATCATTACCCAGGACAAATGACTTTTAGTGCTAAAGCCAATGGAGTCCTGGGTCAACAAAGTTAGCCATCCTATCTTAAAATTTCAAAATACTTTCTTGTATATCTATCTAATTTTCCTTCCAATTTCCCTATTGCTGTTGGTTTAGTTGCTAAGTCTTGTTCAGCTCTTGTGATCCCATGGACTGTAGCCCACCAGGGTCCTCTGTCCAAGGGATTCTGCAGGCAAGAATACTGGAGTGGTTTGCCATTTCCTTCTCCAGGGGATTTTCCCAACCCAGGGATCAAACCTGGGTCTCCTGCACTGCAGGCAGATTCTTTACTGACAGAGCTACCAGGGAAGCCAATTTCCCCATCATTTAATCAAAACAAATATCTGCTTCCCTTTTATGGATGAGGACTCTGCAATAAACAGTATGAGCAAGAAGACAAAATCCCTCAGTTGCCTGATTGTTTTAAGTACTCAATTTTAGTTTCACTTGATTTGAGGCATGTATCGCATAAAGCCACTCATGTTTATTCCAAGAATGTATTTGTTTGGCACTGGTGGGGGACAGGGGAAGAGATGATAAAGGATTCTGTGCAATCACTTATATCCCACCAATTGTTTTATTACCAAGCTCTGCCCGCAGGGCTAGGAGCAGCTAGGAATCAAAACTGGCTTTGGAATTGTCTTGCCATAAAGGCCAATGAACTTAAACCACTTGCCAATCATGTAGTGAACAACCAAAGGTCCCCTGCCAGAGGGAGGAACAAAAACCAGGCTGGTTTAGGTGGTATAACATGGATGATTTTGAGGGTGAAATGCGGAACTGGTACCCTGCAGGTATCCTCAATGGCATCTTTGAGTTAATTCGAAATAGCTTCCATTTCCTGGAGAGCTGCACTAGCTAGTAAGTTTGCCATCAGCAATATGTGGTTACTGAGCACTTAAAATGTAATTGGTGTTTCAAAGACTTAGGACCAAAAAAAGACAGAAAATATCTCAATAATAATTTTAGATTGATTATATGTTGAAGGAACTGTTTTGATATATAGAGCTAAATAAAATACATTATTAAAATATATTCTACCTATGTATTTGTTTAGGATAGCTGCCAGAATATTTAAATTACATGTCCCTTGTCTTATATTTCTTTACATAATGCTATTCTAGATGCTTTATACTCATCTGCCAGAAATTGTAATAAATGTACAAATCTATTAATGTACAGCTACATAACCATGCATAACTACCTTACTGTGAGGGCTATCATATGACCTCACTTTCTATCATGCTGGCTTTGTTTGGTTTTTCAGTAAGCCTATGAATTATAATCCTAATAAAACAGTTAAATTAGCATTTGCTAGCCATGTTCTATGGAGAAGGAAATGGCAACCCACTCCAGTGTTCTTGCCTGGCGAATCCCAGGGATGGGGAAGCCTGGTGGGCTTCTGTTTATGGGGTCGTACAGAGTCTGATACGACTGAAGCGATTAGCATCAGCAGCCATGTTCTAAGTGCTTTGAGTGTATTAACTCATATTGTCCTCATAGACATCCTAACATCAAGGTGTTATTACACCTCTATCAGAAATAGGAAAGAGTTTCCTTGGTAGCTCAGCTGCTAAAGAATCCACCTACAATGCAAGAAACCCTGGTTTGATTCCTGGGTTGGGAATATCCCCTGGAGGAGGGATAGGCTACCCACTCCGGTATTCATGGGCTTCCCTGGTGGCTCAGACAGTAAAGAATCTGCCGACAAGGTGGGAGACCTGGGTTTAATACCTGGGTTGGAAAGATCCCCTGGAGGAAGGCATGGCAACCTACTCCAGTATTCTTGCCTGGACAAGAATTCATCTCTCCATGGACAGAGAAGCCTGGCAGGCTACAGTCCATGGAGTCACAAAGAGTCAGACACGGCTGAACGACTAAGCGACTAAGCACAGCACAGAAACAGGAAAACGGAGCAGTTGAACAACTTGTCAAAGTTCTTTTATAATGGGCTAGAGCTGGTATTTGAACTCATGAAGAATGGCTCATGGTAACCCACTCCAGCATTCTTGCCTGGAGAATACCGTGGGCAGAGGAACGCAGCAGGCTACTGTCCATGGGATCATAAGAGTCGGACACAACTTAGTGACTAAACCACCACCAGAATGGCTCAAGAGACCACTAGAGTATATAGCCTCTGCAGGGTCACTAAAAGAAGCTGAGGAATTGGACATCCATAGACATGCTTCCTCAGGGAAAACGGAGACTAAAGGACCAATTTGAAATGATACTCACAAGGCCTGTGTGATGTAACTGATACCCTTGACTTTAATCCTGCCAAATCTAAATGGCTAAAAGGCTAGAAATATGTTAGATTTTTTAGAATGAGGTACTATTTTAGCAGGTAGACAGATATTTTACATACTTAGGGTCTCTGATTACACTTGGACAAGTAGATAAAGATTTTGGATACAGGGTCTCCATTAAGGCCTTAAAGTTCTGAAAGGGCTTAAAAATCTAAACGTATACTTTTTCTGGGGGAACCAATAAGTTTGGCAGGGACAGGATGTAAAGCATGTTTCAGACTGCTCCAGAGACCTCCTGCTGAAGAGGACTTGGACCCTCAAGTAAAGGTCCTTCCCTGAAATGAAGCAAAAGCTCAGTTTACCTTGTAATAGTTAAATAAAAGGGAGACTTCATTGAGATGTTTCAACACTTCTGCTAAACTGGTTCAGAAAACTAGCTAAAAGTTGGATTATTCATAGCCCTAAATGACTGTGCAAGGTTCCTGCAGTGTCTTAAAGTGAGGTTTTAACAATATTTTTCAAACAGGAGGAAAAAATAATCTGCAGTTTCATCAGTTCCCCCAGTGAAATTCTTTCCCATGCTCTAATGAATCCTCTTCCAAGATAAAATATGATTACATAGTTGATCATGACGATCTCATTGAGGGCCATTTGTTTCTGCTGTCTTACACAGCTGAAATTTTTTGAATGAGTGATTATTCTGGTTTTTTGCGGGGTTTTTGTTGTTTTTTAATGAACAGAGAACGACAGATTCTGCCTACTGAGCTGATCCTGCAAGTCACAAACCTCTCTGCACACTAAAAGAGGGGTCAGCAGCTGTTTTCCTGTCTTGTTTGCAACATTGACTTACACCTTAAAATACAAAAGAGCACAATTTTAAAATAAGCTTAACCACGGGATAGGTACACAACCATCACTGTGACCCAGTGATATGATCGAAGGCTTGCCCTTGTTTTCAATCCTTTTGTTTGGGAAATGTAATAGTCTAACATTAGTACAGGTATTAAAACCACATTTTATCTCTTATATACTCTGCATTCTGTAGACATGAAGCAGGAAAAAAAAAATCCAGTTCCCAAATTAACTTTCCCATTTGATTCCAGCAATCATTGCTTGCTTCCCAGGAGATCAATGAAACTTACGCTTTAAGGACAACCAGAAAACTGTATCCAATGCACATGATCCCCACCAGAAAATAGGAGAGTGGCAGTCTGAAATTCATCCATCCAATTGTTCGTTTATGTCGTAATAGCCATAAAAGAGGACGGAATATTGAGCCAAGCCCTAAAATCCAACAACAAAGCCGCTGAACGGATGCTGTGAAGAGCAACTCAAAGAAAAAAGATTGACTTCTAAGAAGAATAACAAAATGACGTTAATTCTCAAACTTGGGAGATGACTCTGACATGAGCCCTATTGTTTTGCTTCATGGAGTGACTGTTTCAGCTGCCACACTGACTGACAGCCTCTTGGTTTACTTGAAATTCAGGGACTTCTAAATAGATCCGATTTTTAACCAAATATAGGCTTGCTCAGCTGTGGAGCCATTACCGTGAAATGCCCATTGATTGAAACATCAAAACACACTTCATGGTGTCATTAGATTTACAATTTTAAGAGCTTGCTTAATATTGGGGGGGAAATCTGAAATGTGCTTCCTCAAAGTTTCGTGGCAGGTTTCCACTTTCAGTCACCTAAGCCACAGTTAGATTTGTTCTCCGTAAGGTACAGAGGCCATGTCTCAGGTCATATTTAGCAAAAGCAAGGAGCAGATGAGATGACATTGCAACCAATATATACAACCTTCTATTCATCAAGATTATTATCCCCAAATGAGCATGTTTATTCCTACAACTACATGCTCTTTCCCAAAAATTATCTGCCAGGGTTGGCATCACTGTCTTCCAAAGCCAATTAAGTAACTGCTCTCTATACATAGAACATGGCATATTTTGATGCTGTTTCCCTTATAATATTCTTCATCTTTCTCTCCTCTCATTCACTGTGTTCTTCACTCTTAGTTTGGAGGCATTGTTTCTATATTACTATGCATCTACTTCCCCCTCTTCTCTTCAACTTCATCTCTCTGGCAATAATTTAAAACTACTATGCTTTGTGAAGTGAGAGGATAATTGCAGGAATAATATCAATCAATAAACTTGACTGAGCAGAGACTTCCCTGGTGGCACAGTGGATAAGAATTGCCTGCCAGTGCAGGGGACATGGATTTGATCCCTGCTCTGGGAAAATTATACAAGCCATGAGCAACGAAGTCTATGGGCCAAAACTACTGAGCCTAGAGCTCCCCAGCAAGAGAGGCCTCCACAGTGAGAAGCCCACACACCACAACAAACTATAGCCAAAAAGAATAAATAAAACAAATAAATCCTTTTTTAAAATGAATAAAAATAAACTTTATTGAGCAGTTAGAGTTTGCTGAATACTTCATTTTACAGAATCCTCACAAGCACCCTCTTGAAGTGGCTCCTGTTAGGGGCAATCATTTTCCTCTAGTCTTGCTACTTTCCATATAGGGAAGACCCATGAGTGCAACACTCCCAGCCCCTCTCCACTGCCTCATACTAGCTCCAGGGAGGAGAACCTCATCTGATAGTAGACCATGGCTGAGGAATGGGGACAAGGTGGGGGCACCACTCTTCCTCCTCCTTTGAGATCACCCTCTGTGTTCTGTCCCTGCGAGGGGCACTCTGTCCTGGTCTAGGACAGCTGGGTAGGACAGTCTGTTCTGAAGCTCATTTGCCCATGAAAAGATGCACATTCTTCAATATCCCAGCTTTAACAATGATAAATGTGACATGTTGATCCCCATCTGTCTGTCTGTCTTATTTCTTGTTAGCTCACAACCTGAGTTGACAACGCATGTGGTATTATTTACCATGACTCCCCCACATCTGCAAAAAGACACTATAGTTTTATATCTACTTTGCTGATGAAGAAACTGAGTTTTAGAGAAGTTAAGTTACTTGTCCATGTTCACGCAGCTAGTAAGCAACAGTCTGAACCTGAACTGGATCTAATTTTAAATCTGTATACTTAACCTCTGTGCTATACTGCTTCTCCTATGTTCTCTTTTCCTACCAGGTCTTGCATCACACTAATGTCTTATTTATCCAGGAAAACAAGGAAACTGAAGCCCCAGGACCCCTGGATTGATTCAGAGTGGTTCCAGGACCCCCGGACGCTCCTTTTGAAAAGATTTCAAAGGGCCTCATCCCCATCCTTGAAGGGCCTCATTCTCACATGTATAAACATTACAAGCTGACTCTTTTTCTAATTCACAACAACAACAGTACTGGGATTAAAAGCCACCTTCAAAACAACATAAGAGGAGAAAGGAGATATGTAGCAAACATCTGGTGAGCTTGTTAGGTTAGCACAATAGCTACCAGGGCAGCTAACTCATCTGGCATATGTATTATTCAGCATATGTTCAATGGTGACACTACATAAATATTAGATCACAACCAAAGTGGATAAGGTCCCTTTTTTTTGTAATCCTGATTATTTAACAAAGGTTTCTTCAGTTGGCCTATTTCTACCTATGCAGTGAAGCATGTAAATGAAAGAGGAGGTACTATTGAAGAGCACAATTTTTAAAAGCTTTATCCAGTCCCTCTCAGTAGCATATCGAGGGGTGGTTTTAAAAACGTTGAAAGGCTTAAAACAGGATTCCCCCTTCCCTTCCACCCTGTGGGCCCACCACAAGCCATCCGGCATTCCCTTTCCCTTAAAACTCCAACAGCGGACATCTGGAAGTGACTAAAATAGCAACGACTCCTAGCCTAGCCAAGGTTCCATTCGGTTTCCATGTCAGCGCACATGGCTTTTCCTGTGGGAACACTCTTCCATCCCCAAATCTGTGACAGAGAAACCACAGTCAGAGCCAAGTTTCAAATGAGCACAGAAGATTCTTGTCCCATTCTGGGTTCCATGCTTGCACATCATCCACTGAGTCTCTAATTTCGGTCTGAATGCTATGCTGCTGCTGGTCTAATGCATAGTCACTGACACACACCTACGAGAACGTGATGATGTTTTGATGATGTGGTCACACAATCATGTACTTATTTATCTAACTTTTAATGAGGACATATTTGCTAAATGTTATACATAGATGGAATGGGAGACTGGATTACACAGACCCTTAAGAAAAGTTCTACATGCAAATCCCTTTTTAACCATACCGGCTTCTGTAAATAAAAATTCCATTTGCCATTTGTGTCATGATCCACAACTGACAAAAAGGTGGAAATTCTAGATCATATGCCCAGCACCCATTACACATCCACTCCATTTGGATGTTCCACAGGAATCTTGACCTTAGTATATTTTAAAAGTTCTCCCAAACATTTTAATAGCTTTTCCCTCCTACCTCAGGAAATGATCCATCAATCCACGATTACCTCAGCCAGAAACTTGGACATTTTCATATCTTCCCATGTTTGTACCCATAAGAGGCATGCAGCCAGTCACTAAGCCCTTAGTTTCTGCCTCATTCCCATATCTGATACTCATCCCTCCCCTGTACACCACCACCGTTTATAGGACTCCCTGCCTTCAACTTATAAAAACACCCATACCATATTGACAGAGAGCCTTCTAAAGGGTAACTCTGACCACGTTTCTATCCTAATTCAAAACCGTCATGTTCTCCACTGCCTAGTGGATAAAGTCTGAGTCTTCAGCACAATGAATGAGACTGTCCTGCCTGATTACACCCTTGTTTTTCGTGTGGCACGCTCATCTTCCACCACTCCTATCTCTCCTTACATGCCAGCTTGGCTGCATCCCTCATAGATACTGAGTGCACAGCACTGCCTATTGCCTCCATCCCTTTGTACATACAGATCCCTCTGCTAACAATACTATTCCCTGTTATCCTCCCCATTTCAGAGCCTACGTTATTCCTACTGTTTCTTTAAAATTAGGTGAAAATACCTTTGTAAAGACTGCACTGACCTCTAGACCCCAGCCAGGTGTATGAGGAAATGAATGATTGTTTCTTTCATTTGCACAAAGTGCCACTAGATGAACTTCATCCCCTCCCTCCTCTAGGTTTTTACTCACTCCACCCCACGGAAGATGTGGTGACGTCTCTGATAGGTCAATGAATTAACCTGGCTCGCCTTTCAAATTTAGAATTCAGATGAGAAACAGAGTTACTGTTTACTAGATCCTCTCAGAAAGCCAGTAAACTGAATCCCAGGAAGCTCCAACACTGAATCCTCCTTCATTATGCCTCCATGTGCCCAGGACATACATCTGTGAGCTTGAGATTGTCACCTTGTATGGCATTCACTTGTTTGCAGTCCAAATAGACCATAATGTCCCTATAGACAAGAAGTATATATCATCTTTGCATTTCTAGCATTCCACACTCATCTTTGTGGAATGATTAAATGAACAGAGAAATTGCTTCTGGTAGTCATTAGCAATCCTCAGTTAAGTTAAGCTCCTGCAAATTATCATCTAAACCATCCTTTTCTATCATTCTGCTCTCTACTACTCATTTTAATAAAATAGAGTAAATCATTCAAGACAAAAACATGAAAATAATGATCTTATGTTGGGATTAAATGAGTCAAAACACCAAGAAAATATCTAACAAAACTCTTCAATTTTTCCTACTAATTGCCTAAAACTCATAAATGAGACAATCCCAGTACTATAAAATGAGATGCTACATGTGATTTCTTTCTACATAGGAAAAATGATCTTTTGTTTCACAAGAGGAGATTAAAGGGACTATATTATGGGATTTTGTCGTTCTATATAAATCTGCCCACTACTTCTTTAAAGTCACGAAATGTCAAGTCATACATGAAAAGTGATGTGGGTAGTTATCTAGACACAGGTTGTACTGGGAACACTTTAGTACTATCTTAGTATTTTAAAAGGAGTTTTTGAGGAAATAAAAACACCCCCAAAATGTAGAGGAAATATTGAAATGGCTTAGAAAAAACTTAAATTCAGAAGTTTTAAAATCCAATATGAATAGCATATATTTTATTTCAAATATTTAAGATTATCAAATGTAAATAATTTCAAGTACAATATATAAGCAAATAATATCCATAAGTGATATATGATGATGAAATATGGAATAGAGTTTTTACTGAATTGGTTTCAAAAGTTTGTAAACTTAAGTAATCTATTTGTCACAGCTGAAGTTAGACTCATAACTTGGGGTTGCTTGTTTATATTACAGAATATAATTTAATAGGTTGCAAGGTTCTAATCTAACTCAACAACTCAGCCTTTCAGCTGAATTTACCAAGCTCAGCCTATTAGGTTGGTGTCAATATTTAGATATCAGCAAATTCCTGCCAGTAAATTGAGCTCTTCTAAACAATCTTAGTCTCTCACCTCTGGACATATTGATAGACTCTCCTTTGGTCTCCTCACATTAATCTTGCCTTTCTCCAACCTGTTGATCTTTTCAAAATCCAAGTTTGATAATGTCACTACTCACTCACCACTCAAATTATTTTCAATTACTCTGAGAAAAAGTAAAGTGTTATGGTCTAGATTCTAGATGGTCTCACATGTTTTAATATCCTTTTATTTCTCTAACGATATCTGTCCTTGATGCCCCTTCACATTTTCAGCTTTAGTTTCACCAGCCTTCACTCTGTCCTTTAAATAAGGCAACCCACTCTCATCACAGAACATTGTGCAGATGCTGTTCTCACTGCCTAGAACATCTATTCTCTCTGGTTCTTCAAAGCCTTATTCAAATGTTACTTTCTCAGAAAAACTCCTGCTCTTATCCACCTCCCTTTCAGGCCATAAACCAAGTTTCCTGATACATGGTCTCTTAATACTGTTTAGCTTTCTTTCATAGCACATAGCACAGTTGCAATCACATTTATTTTTATGATTATTTGATTACAGAGGTTTTGTTGGTTTTTGTTCAACTTTGCTTAATGCCTGGCACACTACCTGGCACCTGGCAAATCTTCAATAAATGTTCACTTAATTAATGAGAAGAAGACTTGTTTCTGTGATCGTTTCTAAAGAAGAAAACAACATTTTCATGTTGTAAGTAAAGTATTAAGATCATAGGCATCCCAAAGTTTTGCAAAAAGTAGGCTCATCTTTGGTTTGGCAGGTACAGCTTAAAGGAGAAGCTGAATAATAGGAGTTGTTGCTGAAGCAAAGAAAGAAGATCCCAAGCAATCAGTTCTCCAAATTCAGGAGAACAAAAGGATATCAAGAAAGCTAAGAGTAGACCCAGGGATCTTTCCTGTTACAGGCTATAAAAAAGTGTCATAAACAAGTCCAAAAACAGTAGGTTAAGAAGCCTATGAAGCAAGAAAAAGACCTATGAATGGGAGCAGAATTTGATATGCTCATTTTAAACCAAACCAAATGAGCCTGTTGAATCAGAGAGATCTGCACTGGACATTGAGGAAGTGAAGCAAATGTGGAAGCCAGGGGTGAACAGCCCTCAGATGCTGCCAATCCCAGCCCCATGTGCCCAAGAGGCACCTGCCTCTGTTCAGTGCAGCCTTTATAGGAGTCTCATCATGTACACAGGTGAGAGGATGCTCACCCCTTCCAACCTTAGTATCTCCATTACAGGGGAAGAGCCACATCTCTGGATGGATTTGGGAATCTACAGGAGGCTTAGCAGCCTGGCATGGGGTAATACTTTTGCCCTCACTGGGGAATTATTTATGTTCTAGGAGTTCAGAGTCTGCTGAGTCAGCTTTGGGCTAGGCTGAGACAATAGCCTTGGCTAAGGGGCCATGCCTTGAAACTTGTTGAAACTTAGTAATCCCAATATGGGCTTCCTTGGTGGCTCAGTGGGTAAAGAATAGACTGCCTGCAATGCAGGAGACACAGGCTCAACCCCTGGGTTGAGACGATCCTCTGGAGAAGGAAATGGCAACCCACTCCAGCATTCTTGCCTGGGAAATTCCAGGACAGAGGAGTCTGGTGGGCTACCCCCCGTGGGGGTCTCAAGAGTAGACACCATCAACAACAATATAGCAGCTGCTCAGACCTCCTTCAAAAGACAGTGACATGGGTAAAGGGAGGCAAAAAATACAAACTTCCAATTATAAAATAAGGAAGTCATGGGGATATAACATATAGCATGGTGATTGTAGTTAATGCTGTATTGCCTATCTGAAAATTGCGAAAAGAATCATGGACAAAGCTGCCCACCATTTCAGTAAACAGAGGACACTGCAGCCATCAAGCCATTCACCACGGCAGGTGCCCTCAACCATGCACTTTTAAGACAATTCAGGAGAGAAAAATAGGATACCAGTCCTAGATAGTCAAGAACCATATAGTTAAGAAACGAATCATTTCAATGAAACCAGACTCTTGCAACTTCCTCATACAAACAAATGCACTAAAGTTATAACTTGAGAAGTTTGTTTCCTTTTTATGACTAGCAGTAATCCTTTTATGTTCCACTATATGGGCTGCGTTTCGTTTCTTCCCAGCAAAGACTCCTATATATCCTGACTCTTCCCTTACCTCGTTGGAACAATCCCCAGAGCAATCTGAAAGACTGCCACCCCAGGCTATGAATCTCAGTAAAGCCACCAAATAAAGCATAATTTTCAACTTTTAGGTTATGCATTGTTTTCAGTAGACAGAGCGAATCTTAAAATTTCTCATCATAAGAAAAACAAAATCAGTAACTATGTTATGTACAGGAAGAGTCATAATGAGACTTATTGTGGTAACCATTTGCAACATATATAACAATACTAAATCATGATGCCACATACCTTAAAACGAACATAATGTTTCAGTCAATTTTACCTCAATTTTAAAAAGGGGAGCTCTCTAAAAACAAAGATGCATTTGAACTACTGAAACATTTCTAAAGAAAAAATGCATCATTCCATATGTGAATCACAAAAAATATCTCTTCTAAATGTGGCTGGTACAGTAAGAGATGAAGGAACTTCAAGAACTGAGATTGAGAGAGGATGCCCTCGCTTTAGAAGATGACTACTTAAAAGAAACATTGATGCCAATAAAACAAGGACCTGAACTGCTGTTTATTAACATTCAGACCGTTTGTGACAGTCTCCTTTGAGGATAGAACTCAAAAATGAGATGTGGCAGAAGTGGGCAGAAGGCATATGCTTGGGATGATATGTTAGAGTAAAACAAACAATTTTACATTGTCAGCCACATTTTAGTTTGAATTTCAATACCTTCTTTAATTATCTGTGCCATCTTTGGGAAACCAGTGAACCTCCCTGAGTCCCAATCTTCTCAAATATAAAAAGATTATTGATCTTCATCTTGAAGCGTTGTTACATAAAGATAAAATTTAATGTATGTGCCTGTTTAATACATAATGGGTATAAACTCTCCTCTCCTCTCCTCTCCACATCTCCCATATCTATGATGACCAGGGGAAAAGGAAGACAAAGTTTGACTCATCATTTATCTCCATCCACAATGTACAAAATGCCCTCAAGCTGGAAAGCTAAATGCATTTCCCTTTACTCACAGTTCAAATCTTTACTCACATGATCTCACTGTCTGATAACACCGAAAGCTCATTCCAAATTCAACCTCAGTTCCTCCCTCTCTCTCTCACAAGAATATCAAAGCTCCATAGTATCTTCATCATTCCTACATCATTCTTGTGTCTCCAAATATCATGCCAACAAAGACATCCTCTTCTTACTGACTTAAATCTGTTCTTCTAATTCTATTGCTTCAAATAATACTATTTCTGTCAATTTGATTCATAATATCCATATTATACCACCTTCCTATTTCTTACTGTTTTAATAAAATATACTTTCCTCTTACCCAGTAAGGCCCACCACTGGGTATATAATAAAAATAAATTGAAAATATGGTGCTTTGTAAATGGTGACTTTGAGAATCCATGAGACTGGCTGACCTTGCATATATCAAATGGTACTCAACTGCTATTAATTAAAGGGAATTTGGATGAGCTCCAAGGGGATACTTTTGAGTGAGGAGGGGGAGCATCCAGAGAGACATTCCAAGGTTCTAACATAAACTCAACAGAGAAGCAGCTCCCCACAAACTTGCCACTTCCACCCTGAAAATTTTCTGATCCTTCCCTACTTATAGGATCTTCTACCACAAGAGGTCATGCTTGTATCTATTTTACAGTGTTCTATAAGTTGATTTTGCTTTTCTTTACCTGCGTCTATATGACACCGCTTACCTAATCTGATATATTAACATTCTTAAATGAAGGAAAAAAAGCTCATGTTCTGATTAGACCATTTAGGCACCAGTTGTCTCTACCCTGGACCTAAAACTTTTTCTCCTGGCATCTCTAAGCTCTTTGGAAATATAGAATTCTGGGTTTCCATGGACCTCAAGGATATCTGGCCAAAGGTTTCCGCCATGGTACTATGATAGATGAAATAGTGGGCTGTCCAGTTAGATCACTTGATATACAGAAAGGGCATCTCTATGAAGTAACTGTTCAGAGCAGCAAGTAAAGAATTCAGGCAAGGTTAAATATTGAACCTTTCTACTTGAGAAGCTAATTTAGGAATTGCATGTTTATTACAAAAGGTGGAAAAGCGATCCAACCGCTCAACTCCTTTTCCCCTTGCAAGATACAGCATTAAAGGGAGTCAGTCTGTGTTCCAGAAACTGTCAATGAGAAGGATGTTGGAAATTATGACCAAAAAATGACTGATGTGATACAAGACAGAGAAAGAACACTAGATTAAGAAGCTTTTATTAGCCATAAGACCTTAAACATGCTTCTATGACACAACGTTTCCCTAACTTTATAATGTGAGACATGGAATAGAAAGTCTCTATGGGATTAAAACTCTCATTACTTTGTTAAGTTTCTTATTTGTGATATGTCAAACAATTGAGTGATAACAGTCCTCAGAAAAAATTAAGAAAGAAATAAGTGCATACCATTACTTTAATGACTTTTTTTCTTGACCTTTCAATAATCTCTCATGGCCTTAGAATAATTTCTAGGTTGGCGTAAGTGAATTATAGGATCTTCCTGTTTCCATCTTCCTCTATCCACAGTAAATAGTATTTCACCAAACTGGGAACTTCCTTAGTGGTTCAGTGGCCGAGACTCTGTGATCCCAGTGCAGAGGGCATGGGTTCAGTCCCTGGTCAGGGAGCTAGATCTCACACACTTGCAATGAAAAGATGCTGCATGCCAAAACTGAGATCTGGTGCACAATTAAAAAATAATATTTCACCAGACTGAACAAGAGAAAGCTGTTGAGGGCAGTAATAAAAATCTTAGAAAGCATACTCATTGCCCAAACCTTTCCTCTAGTCTCCTCCTGTGTTCACCGCCTAGACTTTCTAGTCCACTCCTTAGCAACTCTCCCAGCGCCACCTTCCTCTTTGTCTTTCTCAGGTAATTAATACCTCTAAAATCTCAATCAGACGTTGTTTGCAAAATGGACATTGTTTCATTTCAGTTACTTGAAAATTTGTAAGTGTAGAAACTTCAAAAATATGTGTTTAAAAGTCAAAACGCTTTTTATTCATACTTTTAGTTCTTCCTTTCCTTGATGACTAAAACATCAGAAAATGCCAGTAATATTATTAGTTCTTGGTCTTATTAACTAGACTGGAAGCTTATTATGTTACTAATCAGAGGAAGAGAATGAGAAATAAAAATAGTATGGGGGATGCATAGTACTAAATTAATTAAAATGTAAATGGGGGAGAGGAAGGAGAGAGAGGGAGAAATGGAAGAAGTAGAAGTAATAGAAAGGAGAAATAAAAGATAAGAAGTCAAATCTAACTAAAAGGCCATATCTTCTCTGAATCCAGACACGCAAGCAAAATAAGCAACCTCCTTCCTCAGGGCTCCCTGGTATTTTTTTCTCCTTCATTTTTACTAAGTGCAGAACACATGGTATACTAGTTGCCTGTGTAAGAGCTTTCTTCTACTGTCATAATTACCTTGAGGTCAAGAACCATGTCACATTCATCTTTGTAAAACCAGGGCATGTTTATATTTAATAAACATTGAATTTAAGTGAAAATTCCAACTGACAGGTGTAAATTAGAATTCCAAAGGCCACAAAGTTGAGGCTGTCACTCTGCTTGTGCTTATTCTATAGCTGCCTTGTTGAGTCAGAGGCTGGGAAACTTTCCTAAAGTTTATATTTGCTGGTACTGCTCACATCAATTAAATTCTTTGATTCTTATTTCAATGCTCTACAAATCCTCCCCCTTGCTCAAGATTCCCAGGAAACAAGATTCATGAAGTCTCTATGGTTGAGTATTATGTTAAGGGCTTCAACAAAGATGCAGCAGATGTTATCCCTTCTTTAAGAAACTCACAATTTAGAGAGGTTGAAGGTAGAATTCAAAACATCTGTGAAATATGCATATTAATGGCATAAATATGAAGACCATCATTTTTCTCTCCTTCCTTCATTCCCCACTCTACATAAAATTTTATTGTCATTTGCTACCCTTCAAAGATTCCTGAATTATAATTCCTCAATCTCCACCATCCTACTTTCTGATCCTATACACTTCAGAACATCTCTAATCTGGCCACTACACATTTAAGAAGAATGTGTAGAATTGAATCGTCACAGACTTGAATCACGCTCCAAAATGATAGGCAAAAATGAATCCCTGCCATAATAATCCCCACCCAGGGGAGCTCAAAGTGTAATACTCATTTTAGTGCTATGACTGAATAATGCTCATTTGGGTATCACAATCGAGTGATAATCATTTTCATTTTATATAAAAGTTAGAATTTGGTATTGTTTAGTATTTACTATCTAGTTTTATTTAGTATTGACTTTTCAATAATGCCAGATAGATATGTGTAAGAGGGGAGGACGCTAATACAAAATATCAAAACCTGAGGAATACAACAAGATTTTCCAAAAAGCACATTTGCAAACTCTTGCTTTGTCTTTTTCTAAACAGTGACAATAATATTTTCATGAAGAAAACTAAATCATGGCATTCGGTCCCATCACTTCATGGCAAATAGATGGGGAAACAATGGAAACAGTGAGAGGATGTTTGGGAGGGGGGACTCCAAAATTACTGCTGATTATGACTACAACCATGAAATTAAAAGACGCTTTCTCCTTGGAAGGAGTTATGACCAACCTAGACAGCATATTAAAAAGCACAGACATTGCTTTGCCAACAAAGGTCCATCTAATCAAAGCTATGGTTTTTCCAGTAGTCATGTATGGATGTGGGAGTTGGACCATAAAGAAAGCTGAGCACTGAAGAATTGATGCTTTTGAACTATGGTGTTGGAGAAGACTCCTGAGAGTCCCTTGGACTGCAAGGAGATTCAATCAGTCCATCCTAAAGGAAATCAATCCTGAATATTCATTGGAAGGACTGACGTTGAAGCTGAAACTCCAATACTTTGCCCACCTGATGCAAAGAGCTGACTCATTTGAAAAGACCCTGATGCTGGTAAAGACTGAAGGCAGGAGGAGAAGGATACAACAGAGGATGAGATGGTTGGATGGCATCGCGACTGAATGGAAATGAGTTTAAGCAAGCTTCAGGAGTTGGTGATGGACAGGGAAGCCTGGTGTGCTGCAGTCCCGGGGTCAAAAAGAGTCAGACATGACTGAGTGACTGAACTGAACATTCATTCAATAATCCATATTCCCATTTAATCATCTTATCATATTCCTAAACTCCATTTACTTTTCCGTCCTTTTTCTTTTTTTTTTCAAAGGGGCAGAGCCCTCTCTCTTAAGACCTTTATTCAGCTACAGAATAAGGGCCATGGAATTACAGAATACGGAAAAATCTGTCACCACACAGCTATGTGGAAATACTTACATTGAAGTCATATAAGACACCAAAGTTGGCTGCCGATGCCTCCTCAGCCCTGGGAACCGTTTTCCTAGGTAAACTGCCGTATGGCAAACCCCAGAGGTACTAAATGGAAAAACAAAGAAAGCAGTTGACAATTGGAAACAAAGTCTGAGCCACACATGTGATCACAAATGGTTTTGGTTAGAACTCTTCTGAAACTTTTTCATGGGAACTCTACGGGTCTCCATGTGGGGTCCCCTTTTCTGGGAACTGACTACTAAATCCAGAGTTAAGAACAAAGGGAACCCTAAGGACCCTGCATTCTGTCTTCAGCAGACCACCAGCAATCTAACCAACCACTTTGCCCAGAGGCTTGCTGAGAGCTCTACTACCCACCACCACTGCCATACTAGTCTCATTTAGGAGGTCTGGAAAGGAGAGAGGTGGTCTTTGGGGGACAATAGTTTTCAAAAAAAATACTACCCACATAGTCAGATGGGAATACCCCTCAGGGGTTGGGGTGGTGGAGAATCTCTCCCTCATGTCAAGGAAGAGAAGAACAAGGAGAGTCACTCATACAATTAGAGGGTGTCAACTAGCAGGGCCTTCCCTGGTGGCTCAGATGGTAAGGAATCTACCTGCAGTGCAGACCTGGCTTTGATCCCTGGGTTGGGAAGATCCCCTGGAGAAAGGAGTGGCTACCCACTTCAGTTTTCTTGCCTGGAAAATCCACGGACAGAGGAGCCTGGTGGGATACAGTCCATAGGGTCACAAAGAGTTTTACAGGACTGAGCAACTAACACTTTCACTTTTTAACTAGGAAGGAAGACTGCACCCTGACTGTGATGTCTGCTTCATCATTGATTCAGGTTTACTGCCCAGACCTTGTGCTACCAGATTAGAAGACATGTGATTAGGGATGGAAGAAGTCAGTGATGGAACAGAGTAGGGAAAAAACCACCCCTCTAGCCCCAACGTAGGCACAAAATGGGCCAAGTAGATGCTGCTTCTTGTGCAACGTGAAAACATCCCTTCTCTGGGGCTGTGGCCGGAGGAGGAGGAAGAACGTGGGTGGAAACCTAGGTGCAGAGATTGACTGGGCAATGGCTGTGATCAGCCCCTGCTCCTTCTCTCCACCCAAACTGCACAGCTTCCACAGCAGTTCTTCTGGCTTCCTTAGACAGAACAGAACAGAGGGTGGCTTCTACTCATGCTCTCTTTGCCCAGAGTTGGAGGCCACAGAAAACAGAGAAGAGTAGGCTCTCCTGGTTGCACAGGGAGCAGGAACTTAGGGCAAAAGGGCAACTGCATCAGAAGAATGCTGAGTAAGGCTGCTGGGTGGAGGCCCCTGAAAAATCCAGCATTGTGGCCAGGAGGCAACCAGTCCAGCCCTCTGTTGACTCTGTAAAGTCAGCAATCAGCAAGCCCATCCTCTTCTGTTTGTTTGCTGGAGTTGGTAATCAATGCCCAGAAAACAGGATGCCCCTCAACATCTAACACAACCTGAAAAAAAGCATCCAAAACCAATATGCTTCCTAGTTCTGGGAACACATTGAATTGAACACATATTAGCTTCCTGCACTACATACGAATGCTCAGTGCTCAGTCACTCAGTCATGTCCTACCCTGTACAGCCCCATGGACTGTAGCCTGCCAGGCTCCTCTGCCCATGGAATTTTCCAGGAAGAATACTGGAGCAGGTTGCCATTTCCTTCTCCAGAAGATCTTCCCAACCCAGGAGCATCCTACAATTTCTACAGTTGGAATGAATTAGCAACAACCTTTCATTCCTCCACATGGAGGCAGCATGGTGTAGGGGGAAAAGAGTAAATGCAGCTGATAAGATTCCGTGTGTTCCCTGCATCTGACACCGAGAAGTGTCATAGTAACTGGTGATAGAGTTTCAGGTTTCCTTAGACAAGAGCAAAAACAAAGTTGGTGTTAACTCGAAATAGGTGAAATACATTCTGCTGCATTGCTTAAAGTTTTTGCTTAGGAGATGTACTATATTTACGACCTCAGACATCTTAGGACTTTTGATCTAAGTCCACCATCTTCTACAAGCCAGATAGTCATATAACCCCCCAAATTATCTCAAAGATTATAAAACTAACAAAATAGGGTGCAAAAGCTGGTTACGTAAGAAGAATTCTCATTCTGGATCAGCTTTAAAAAAATAAAACAACAACTTCTTCACTCTGTGATATCAGCTAAGTCCAATGAGCATTATGTGGCTCAGATTCCACATTTTTAAAATGGAGAAAGAAAAACTTGACTATATTCTACTTTATAAATTTGTTGTGAGGCTCAGTGAGTAAAAGAAGTGAAAGTACTTTGCACATTAAAAGCTGAAACTCATTAAGCATATAAGGCACTAGTATTATTCTTGTGGGGTGGCTTAATACAAAAGCTGGCTCTGATTTGAAACCACAGGGATAAAAAGTCACTCAAAACAATTAGTTTTGGCTGTTGCCAATGGTGTATTGAACAAATTGGCTTTTGAAATACTGATATCTGGAAAGATCCTTTGTAGGTTAAGTAAAGCCTAACCCAACATGTATGGTAAGTATCCAAAGAAGTCAGAGTCATTTAACTTCTTACAGTTAAGTACACAACCTCAGTCTTGTTTCTTGGTCTTAGTTAATTGGTCTTAGTACAGCCTTGACATACTCCTTTTCCTATTTGGAACCTGCCCGTTGTTCCATGTCCAGTTCTAACTGTTGCTTCCTGACCTGTATATAGGTTTCTCAAGAGGCAGGTCAGGTGGTCTGGTAACCTCAGGCATAATACATTGTTGTTATATAATCCTAAGGAATGTAGAGAAGGAAATAAGTTTGTCCTTTTTTCCTCCTTGAGAATTTCAGACCCCTTTCTCCTTGGGGACCCCTAGACTTCCTATCAACCTGCCTAGGAAATGACTCTCTCATTATGAGGGAAAAAGGAAACATAAAAAGAACAACATTGCTATAGCTTTTTCCTCTGCTTATCAGATAAGAGCATGAGGGATGGGTGCCCCATACTCTGTTGGTAGAAATTATAAATTGACATATGTATGATCAATAAAATGTGCCCATGATTATACCCAATCAATTTCACCCCTAAGAATTTATACAATGGCAACAGATGAACAAACATATAAAGATCTTTATGAAAGGATATTAACTTTGGCTGTTTTTCAGTTAAAAGTTGAATGTCCATTAAAAGGAGAAGAGTTCAATAAATTATGATATTACCCAGAATGGAATGCTATAGAGTCTTTAAAAATGGATCTATATTTATTAACATGGAATAGGTACAGTTTTATCATATTTTAATAATTATAAATATATGGATATATATGTACTGAGAGCAATAATGTTATCTCGTGTGAAACTGTATTATTTTTACATTTCACCATTCTTTTCAATATTTTGATTTCTCTTTTATAACTGTATTAGCCTACTTTGTCTCTTAAAACAAAATAGTGTAGCCTGGGAGGCTTAAACTGTGGACATTTATTTCTCACAGTTTTGGAGGCTGAGCAGCTCAAGATCAAAGTGCCAGCAGATTCAGTTCTTGGTGAGAGTTCCCTTTTTGGCTTGCAGATGGCCGCCTTCTTACTGTGACATCACATGGAAGAGAGACGGAGAGATACAGAGAGAATGAACTCTGGTCCCGCTTCCTCTTCTTTCAGAGGTAATAAGCCCATCATGAGGGCTCTCCTCATGACCTTATCTAAACCAAACTTCCTGCCAAAGGGCCCACTTTCAAATACCAACACATTATGGGTTAGTGCTTCCATGTGAGAATTTTGAGGGCATAAACATTCAGTTCATAGCAAAAAGCATGCATAAATTTTATAATAACCATAAATGTCCAAGTTGTTTTCATTTTGGAGGGAACAAAGTTAGCTAAGAAGGAGTGAAGCACCAGTTGCGCCAGAGAGTGCCATGTTTTGTTTTATTTTTCTTTTCTACTTGAGTTGTTCTTGGTATTTGTTATGACTTTAAGATAAATTTGTTCTATAGTAAACAGGTATGAAAAAAGAACTGTCTTAAGGAGAAACTTGAATTTTATACCTATTTTTACTGTTATCTAAAAATACGTTAACCTTGGAGAGAAGACACTGTAGACGTAAGTCCCAGCTTGGCCATTCAGCTGTGTGATCATGTTAGACAAGTGGCCTAGTTCTCTGAGCCTGAGTTCTTTCAGTCTGTAAAATTTGGATAGTAGTTTTTCTAACCAGTTGAGAAAATGTAAGGAGTATGTGGTCAGGCTTTGTCAGTCTTATTCACTTTGAATCTGCCTCTTACCCTCCCAATCTAGAACAGTCCCTGACCCAGAATAGCGCAGTAAATACTTGCTAAGTGAATGAATGAGTGAGTGCAATTGTGTTGTAAACTCTAAAGTGCAAAAATGTAGGTGCTGATTACCTATTCATTAAATGTGATCACTCAGATCTGTATTTATTATCATGGAACCAGTTTGGGTTACAGATAGCATGTATAGGGTGCTTACTAACATTTCTTTTTACTTTGTAGAAAATATTACAATATTCAAAGTTACACTTGAAGTACTTGGGGGGGCAGTTCTGGGGATTTACAGGATGTGTATTGGTAAAGCTATGATCTTATAAAAATGGAAGGTTTGCACATATTTAAAATCAAGTTTTCTGCTGGGTTTTGTGACTATATAAATGGAAAAGCAATATTTTCTTCCAAAAATGACTCATCCACAAAAATAGTGGTATGGTGGATATAAAATAATTTTATGGATAGCAGTGAATCTTTGTGGAATAAGATCTTAATCTTTTTATGAAAACATGGGGCATGCTTCTAGAGCTGATTAGCTTTATGCAGAAACTACGGAGAATGGTAAGTATTCTAGTCATCTATTCTAATTAAAATTTAAATTGAAATCTGGGTTCTAATGAAGAGAAGCTTAGTGCTGGTCCTGTGGGAACTCTTCAGAGGGTAAGAGGAAAATGGCACAAAGGCATAAAAAGATTTCACACAACCACTTCTTCCTATGTGTTTTATTTGAGTATACAATTCATATTTTATATAGGAGCATGTCTGTCCTTGATGGAAGCCAAACTGTCCTTCTGACATGGACATTCTTAAAATTGTGTCATATCCCAATAGTGCTGACCCAACTATGTCATTGTGGACACACTGGCATTATCCCTATGACACCCTGTCTCAGGGAAATTAGGTGACAGCTCAACTCCCCCTGCAAATTGGATTCATTATTACCAATTTTCAGTGTATGGTTGGGCAGACGGGGCTCAATGTCAAAGGTTACTGATGTGTTGGGGGAAAAGCTGCATTGCAAAAGGGATAATAAAGGAAGAGTAAAACTTAAAACTCTTATTGGGCAACTTTAAAAATTAAGTCTGGATGTCAAATAATTTCACAACATCCCTTGAAGAGCTGTTTGTTAGATACCACACACAAGCACAAGCCCAGAGAATGCATTCAAAGGGATGACATATTCAAAACATTGACAAGAAACAAATGTATAAAATAAAGACATTTCAAAGGAAAGATGTCAAAATGGTGACTTCTTACCAAATGCATTATTGGCATAGACATAAGGTAAATATATGAAATGGAAAAACGAAAAAATCCCTTATAGTATTTTTAAAGGCATGTTCACACTACTTCAAAAAGATGTGATTTCAACAAGACATTTGAATAGAAATTCAACCATTTTTTAAGCCTTGAACTGCATTTGTTGCTAAAACATGACACACTAATTGTGTCATTCCTCTGTCTTATAGACTATTTCCTGCTGTATTTCTCCACGTTTATTTTCTTAGGTTAATTGGGGAAGAGAAATTAATTCTCTATTCACGATTCTTCTCAGTCAAGAACAAAGGCATTTCAGCCTACAGGAAAATATCTGAAGGCAGAAGCGGTTCTAGAAAGGTAATAAACACTGCGTTAAGGCATCTTTCCTTGACTGTGAGCATTCCACAGATGAAAGTTAGCAACTGTCTGTTGGACACTGTGAGTGGCAGGTAGCATGCCAGAGAGAGAGAGCTCACAGCTAATCTATTGTGAACACTATGCAACATCTCCTCCTGAACCTCCCATGGTTACTATGCAGAGAGGGGGCTGGGAAAGGAGCATCTCCCCAGCAACACTTATAGGAAGAGCATGCTGGGAAAAGCACAAGAAATAACACGGACAGATCTGACAGGGACTTCCAGCAGAGTTTGATTAAAATGTACCAAAATTGTAATTTTTCCTTCTCTATTTAACTGTAAGATACAGTCAGTGTTGCTTAATGTCAATGCTGTTAATGAAGTTGTCAGGCTTGTCACTTTCATTGAATACCAACTTTACGAAGAAACTGGTACTACAATTACCTCCAGCTCTATACGATTAAATTCATCAAAGCATGCCCAGGCTCCAGACTGTGCCAAATCTTTGGAGAATTTCCTTATGGCTTTGGAGTCTACCCCATCAGAAAAACTCAGCATGCCCCATGAAAGACAGAAGCTTAAATCACTCATCAGAAACAAAAAATTTATTTCAAACTTTCTCTAAAATGGGCCAGCTGGATTGGAGGATTCTATTTTCCATAAGAGCCAGCTTCATGTACAGGTTTTGGGGCAATTTTTGAGGCCTTCCAAGACTCTGTACCCCTACTATTTGTCTTCCTGATCCCTTCCATAAGTGAAATAAAATTCCACCATTTTTCCTTTGTTCACTCATTCATTCCTGTATTCTCTTATTCAAGAAATATTTGAGTGTCTATATTAACATTGCACTAAGCATCAGTTCAGTTCAGTGTCCGACTCTTTACGACCCCATGGACTGCAGCACACCAGGCTTCCTTGTCCATTACCAACTCCCAGAGCTTGCTCAAACTCATATCATCGAGTCAGTGATGCCATCCAACCATCTCATCCTCTGTCGTCCCCTTCTCCTCCTGCCTTTAATCTTTCCCAGCATCAGGGTCTTTTCCAAAGAATTAGTTCTTTGCATCAGGTGGCCAAAGTACTGGAGTTTCAGTTTCAGCATCAATCCTTCCAGTGAATATTCTGAACTGATTTCCATTAAGAAGGACTATTTGGATCTCCTTGCTGTCCATGCGACTCTCAAGAGTCTTCTTCAACACCACAGTTAAACAGCATCAATTCTTCGGTGCTCAGCTTTCTTTATAGTCCAACTCTCACATCCACACATGACTACTGGGAAAACCATAGCTTTGACTGGTCGGACATTTATTGGCAAAGCATAGGAGGTGATAAAAAGAAGAGCATATTTTAAAGAACTGGAAATTTTAATTGGGTAGAAAGATTTCTGCCTAAATAGTTAACAACCAAGGCATAAAGTAGTAAGCACTGCAAAGAAGAAAAAATATTATGGACTGAAATTCAGGTGGAAGATAAAAGAAAGTTTGAGGCTGAGGTTGCTTCTGAACTAGGCCTTCAAAAGTGGATAACATTTGAATATTGAAGGTACTTGCTGAGCTCTCTCCTTGGAACTCTCTGATCTACACATGGCTGACTCCTTCTTGAGATCAAACATCAGCCACTCAGAAATATCTTCCCCTGAACACTCAGTGATATGACACCTCCCACTCAGTTTCTATCACATCACTTCTTTATTATCTTCAGAGCACGTATCACTCTCTGAAATTAGTGTGTTTATTTGTTTACTGTTTTCACTCATTAGAATAAAATCTCCATGGAAGGAGATACCTTGTCCCACTTGATTTACGCTGTATTCTGAGAGCCTAGAATATGACAGGGCTTCCCTGGTGGCTCACGTGGTAAAGAGTTTACCTGCAAGGCAGGAGACCCAGGTTCGATCCCCCGATTGGGAAGATTGCCTGGAGATGGGAATGGCAACCCACTCCAGTGTTCTTGCCTGGGGAATTCTATGGACAGAGGGACTGCAGGGCTACAGGCCTTGGGGGTCACAAAGAGTCTGATAATACTGGGTGACTAATACACACAGAATATGACTGGCCTGCAGCAAAGGCTCAAAAAAAAATGTAAATGAATGAACTGAGTGCAAGAGATGAGGAAAAGAAGATTCTAGGTTTAGGGAAGAGTATATGCAACAGTGAGGAGGCTAGAGCACATGGATGTGTACAGGAAACAGTAAAACAGGTGTAAGGTCATGGCAGAAAACACATCCAAAAGATTGATTGAAGTAGATGTTGAGAGCATCAAATGCTGTTTCTTTCTTTTTTTTTTTTTTAAATTTTTTTCTATTATAAATGGGCAGCCATAAATTTTGGAATCGGAAAGTCACTCAAAGCAGCATTGGAAAGCTTAGCCTTTGGGCTGTGTCCAAAATAAAGGAGCAGAGACTTGAAGTCTGGAAGAATAGTTAGAGAACTATTTAGTGGTTTAAGTGGAAAGAAATAAGATTCATTACTTTAGGGAAAGACCGTGGAATGATGATTAATCCTCAACACCTGTGTGAAGTTGTGTCTCCAATCTCTCTCACAAGAATTAAGTAAAAACTATTAATATTCAAAGAGTAAATATTCACTAACAAAAAGGCATGTGATGGGGACAAAGATAAAAGGAGGAAGGAAGGATAATTCTGGGACCCTTGTGTCCAAGGAGGCCAGAGCATGTTGGAAAGGCCTTGCAGGGAGGAGAAGATCTTGAAAGCACCTCCACTTTGTTTCTGGATCTGGCCTTGTCTTCAAGCTGAGAAAACCCAGCTTGAGTTCTGATATACCCTTCCATGTCTTATTCATTCTTTAGGATAAAGAAAACACCACTCCACTGTACACTATCCTCCGCATGTCTACTATTAAACCACATCCTCTGGCCTTCACATTCTGGTGGCTCTTTAAGATCTGAATATCACAGAAAGGAAACTAGTGGTTTCCAGTGGAGAGAGGGAGTGGGGAAGGATAAGATATTGGTGAGGATTAAGAGGTACAAATCACTATTGTAAAATAAATTACCTGCAAGGATGTATTGCACAGCATCGGGAATGCAGCCAATATTTTACAATAGACTTTAAATGGAGTACAATCTATAAACATTTTGAATCACTATGCTGTAGACCTAAAACTAACACAATATTGTAAATGAACTGTACATCAATTAAAAAAAAATTTTTTTTTAAGGATCTTAAAACATAGCAGCTGTGGGTCCCAGAACCAGAGCAACAGGCTTTAGGTTCTGGCTCCACTTAGCTGTCTACTCTTAGATAAGTTCTCTAAATGCTCTATGTCTCAGTTTCCTCATCTGGAGAACTGTGATGATAATAGTACTGCCAGTGCCAGAACTTTAGGGAGAATGAATGAACTAAAACACATAGTGTGCACAAATGAGTGAGTACCTGGACAAGGAGAACATTCAGGAAACTGGGCTGTTACTGATCATGCTCCCGTTACCACCACTCATCACATTCCTAGCATCTAACATAGTCCTCAGCGCGTGCTCATCATTGCTCAGCATTCAGCTGTGTCTGGCTCTTTGTGACCCCATGGACCATAGCCCACCAGGCTCCTCTGTCCATGGAATTCTCCAGGCAAGAATACCGGAGTGAGCTGCCATTTCCTTCTCCAATTACTTGTTAGTACTAATGAAAAAGTATGGCTTTCATTTATGTTCTGGGTTATAAAGATGTATTCTAGTGAGCTACGTACCTGTCAGCTTCCATGATGTCAGGAGTTTGCTTTGGGTAGGGAATAGCTTCAGCAGTTTTCCTGTGAGGTTACCAGATCACTGTCTTTCTGGGGTGAGACTCAGTCTGCTAGCCCGCGTGTGCCATCATCATCATCGCACAGTCATACTGATTATTGTACGATGAGCACTCACAGGGTACCAGGTATTTCCATCTGATTCAGATAGGGACAAACATGCAGTGTGTGCCAGACATCACTCTGGGGCCAAGGAATGGAACAGTCTCTTATTGACTCCCTACCCTCTAGGAATTAGTACTTTTTAAAATTCAGCATAGAGATCAAAGTACTGAAAGGTTATATTCCATTTATAAAATATTAGCTATATTCCCTGTGCTGTACAATATATCCTGTAGCTTATCAATTTTATGTGTAGTGGTTTGTTCCTCTTAGTCCCCTACCTCTATCTTGCTCCTCTGCTCTCCCGCTCCCCACTGGTAACCACTAGTTTTTCCTCTATATCTGTGACTCTGTCTCTGTTTTGCTATATTCTGGGATGCCTGTTGTAGTTTTTAGATTTCACAGATAAGTAATACCTTACAGCATTTGTGCCTTTCCTCTGACTGACATATCACTTAACATAATACCCTCCAAGTTCACCCCTGTGGTGGTGTTACTTCTTTATCAATGGAGTTTCATTAAATCTTCCCTGAAGTGAGGATACATTGTCACTCTCCTTTTATTGATGATAAATTTGAGGCTTAACATAGATATGTGAAAAATTATAAAATTATAAGGTGGTTGATGATATCATATTAGTCCAGGTCTATCTTCAAAGCATGTGTTCTTTCCAATAAGCTACGCAGCTTCTTCCATATCCTGAATCTATAAAGCAACAGATATTCTTCTGTAAATGCCTATAGCTTAGGTTGAGTGAAAACATCTTTATTTAGAGTTCTGTCAAATTGACATTTTTGAGAAAGATATAAAATGGGGTTAAAGGGTTGATCTAGATAGAATTCTAAAAAAACAGTTCTAGATGTCATTTAGCAAATATTTTTGTCTATGTGTAAGCATTTATGTATTACTGAACATAAGAGCAGTGTCAGGTTGAATTTGGTTGTGATGGACAGCCAGCACAAAAAGTTTAAGCAAAAAGCAAGGGACCACATTGGTTCATATAAGTCAACAATAGGAGGAGGTGATGGATACTCTTCTTGTGGTCGACTCGCCCTTTCAGCTCCTAATCTCATAGAAATGAGCACCTCTTTTCTCATGGCTGCAGTCAAGCTCCTTAGGAAGACCAGCTTGGGTCATGTGTCCGCCAGGTATAGGGGAGAGGAACATTCTGATTTCAGATCATTGCATACTTGAACTTTATGAGATAAAGTGGATTTTTATGGAAAGTTAGAAATCTAAACATTTGCCAAAGAAAAGGTTGCTGGGACAACCAACATAGTCAGGAAAGTTCAAAGGTACACACAATAGAGAGTAAGCAGAGAATGACACACAGTCCAGTGAAATTCAGTTACTGGCATAAAAGATTAATGTGGTCACTCTGGTAATTTCATTGTTTTGCCACAAGGTTTAAATTACTGATCTGAAATTTAAAACTCGAAAATTTATGTGGAACTAACATTTCACTGGAGTGATAAATAAATGCTGGAAACAACCCTTCGAATATAAACACATGCTCCATTCAGGTTAGGCCAAAAAACAGTTTCACTAAAAGAGTTATCTTTCTTTGCAAGTTGCTGAAAGCTTGCACCCTTGCAAACTTTCAATCTTCCCCAAAGCAAATTCTTTTCTTGTATAAATTTATGATTGAAATGAAGAAAGCATCCAGGTGATAAATTCTGAGCACCCTATAAACTCATGCCTTTCCTTTTCATTTTTGTATTTTCCATTTGTCTCTCTGTGTGTGCTTTCCTCCATCCCTTCCATTCCTCTCTCCTTCCTTATGCTTTGTATCTGTCAATAGCACTTGGCTTATTTAATTGTGCATATGCCTCTGCCATGTCCGACTCTTTGCGACCCCATGGGCTGTAGCCTACCAGGCTCCTCCCTCCATGGGATTCCCCAGGCAAGAGTACTGGAGTGGGTTGCCATTTCCTTCTCCAGGGGATCTTCCCAACCCAGGGATCGAACCCGGGTCTCCTGCATTCCAGGCACACACTTTAACCTCTGAGCCACCGGGGAATGGGTTAGATATTACACAGAACAGAGCTAAATATTTGCCCTAGAAATCTTTCCAATGAAAGGCTGTATAAAGTAAGATTTTGCTAGAGATCTGATACCTGTCTTGATAACATAGTTTTCTTACATGTGGAGGAAAAAAGAAAGAAAAAGGACTAATGATTTCTGAGGATCTCCTATGCACTAGACAAGTGTGAAGTAGATTCGTCTATATTGTCTTATTGAAGTCACCTTTGCACCAGCTTCCATGAGCCAGCTCTAATCACTATTGTAGACAAGGAAACTGGTCTAGAAAAGGCAAAATAGTTTGGCCCAAATCACCCACAGAACAAAAACCCAAACTTGAACCAAATCTGCCTGATTTAAGAAACATTGTGTTTTCCAAGTCCAGTGGCTATGTGACTTTTACGTCCTGACCCCGTGTCCTCTCCATTGCTTCTCTGACACAGTTCTGTAATTTCCACATCAATGTCATCCCCAGTAGTCTACTCTAGCCTGTCATCAGCTTCCTCCTGGACTAACGTAACAGTCTTTCAACTAATCTTTACTCCTCCCTTCATCCACCTTGCCTAAAGAACATTCTAGGGAACAGATGCTCATGTCATCCACTTCTTTACAACTCTTAGAAGGCTCTTATCACCCTTAGCGTCAGTGTCAAAGTCTATCCCATGACCTCACCCTCACTGACCCCTGCAGCTCCATCTTTCATCCCTCTCATTTTGTGTTCTAGTCATTTTGAACTTTTTCTAGGTCTTCAAATATGACATGCTCATTTTGTCCACCAGGCTTGGTGCTTTCTGTTTCCTCTGCCATTTACTCTTTACTTTGTTGACTCATTTTCCGTTGGGATATACTTTGAATGTCATTGCCTCTGGGAAGCTTTTTACTGACCTTCTAGACTTTGTTCGATTCTGCTTAGCACCATTTGTTGTTGTTCAGTTGCTCAGTCCTGTCCTACTCTTTGCAATCCATGGACTGTAGTATGCCAGGTTTTTCTGTCCTTCTCTGTCTCCCAGAGTTTGCTCAGACTCATGTCTGTTGAGTCGATGATGTCACATGTCTCTCTGGATGGAGTCTTTATCACATCACAGACTGTATGTCCAGGGAGGGCAGGCATCATGGCAATCTTGCCGACCAGTGACTCCTTAATATTTCTTGCAGTGTCTGGCACTTCACAGTAGTAGGCATTCATTTTATATTTGTCAAATGCTAGTCAATTCAAGTTAGGCTCCTTGACTATGAGTTTCCCTGAGTCTCTCTAAGTAGATGGTAAGGATATACATAGATGAAACAATTACACAAAATCCACACTAAACATGATATGCATTGTGGTGTAGTCACAAAATATTAAATCAATAATGAAGAGCTATATACCAGAGTTAAATAGTTTATGCAATTACTTATTCACTCTTCTGGTAATACAGTATTTGTTTAGATTGTATGACATATGTAATGTTGTGAGATGTGCTGAGTTTATAAAGAAATCATTTCTCCAGGATCCAACAGGCTACTTAGGGATATAGGACAGACACACAAAATAGTTAAGCAGAATGGGAAACATTATAACAGAGGCCAAAACTGAGGAAGATCAGGGAGTCTGGATGAAAATAACGGGCCTGGATAAATAGGGCTGGAGAATCAGAAGGGATGAGGAAGATATTCTGCATGAGGAAGCGTATGATCAACAACATTTATAGGTGGGAGGTAAGTTAGCTGGAGTGAAGCGTTGGTCCAGAGAAGTGAGAGGCAGAATTAGACAGATTGGAGGGGGTTGATTTTACAGTCAGTAAGCCAAACTGAGGGTTTTGTACTTTTTGCTACAGAAGGCCGTTAACAGTCTCTTTATATGGTGGATGTGACACAAAAATATTGTCTTTTTTTTTTTTTTTTGACATGGATATCTTTATTTATTTTTTTTAATTAATTTTTATTTTTTAGTTTGTTTTGCTTTACAATACTGTATTCGTTTTGTTACACATTGACATGAATTAGCCATGAGTGTACATGAACTCCCAATCCCGACCCCCACCTCCACCCTCCCGCCCCACACCCTCTAAGAGGGAATCTTTCCTGAGTCTTTCAGAAAGGCCAAGGTATTTCTTGTTCTAAGTTTTTACTGATAATTTCATAATTGTTGGGTTCAGTTCAGTTCAGTCCAGTTGCTCAGTCATATCCAACTCTTTTTGATTCTGTGGACTGCAGCACATCAGGCTTCCCTGTCCTTCACATTCTCCAGAATTTGCTCAAACTCATGTCCATCGAGTCAGTGATGCCATCCAACCATCTCATCTCCTCCTGTCTTCAATCTTTCCCAGCATCTGGGTCTTTTCCAAAGAGTCAGTTCTTCGCATCAGGTGGCCAAAGAATTGGAGCTCCAGCTTCAGCATCAGTTCTACCAATGAATATTCAGGACTTATTTCCTTTAGGATGGACTGGTTGGATCTCCTTGCAGTCCAAGGGACTCTCAAGAGTCTTCTCCAACACCACACTTCAAAAGCATCTATTCTCACTAGAATGGCAACTTCTAAGGTAGGGTGAAATTTTGTTTCACATCTCCCATGTCTAGCACATTGCCTGGTACATAGTCAGTATACAATACATACTTATTGAGTGACTCAGTGAAATGAATTAGTTAATCAATCACTTAGGCATCAAGGGGTAATATTTGAAATTTGGAGGAAAAAGATATAGGAGATTAGAAGGTTAATAACAATAAATTAGACACAATGGGGCAAATGCTTGAAAGAGCTGTAGTCACTGATCTGAGAGACGTCTGGGAGAAGTGATTATACATGTGGTTTATGACAGCCACAAAATGGAGATATCCCAAGGTGGCTAGATAAACGGGGCAAGATCTTGATTGAGATGTCAAGGTTAAAATGAATCACTCAAATAAAAGCGTTTGAACAGAATGAGACATGGTTTCTGGTGATTCTTACTTGGGTCCTTATCAAAATAAGAATTGTTTTACTGCAGAACAATCAAAGCAATGTTATGTGATTAATATAGAAGGGGATATGTAAAAATCTTCAGGACATAATGTTAAATAGAATCTACTAAAAAGTTATAACCCAAATACTGATTTTTTTTTTTTGCCTATGGCTATTGCAATTATAAGCGATTTTAGCTTTGGTTTTCCCTATCTGAATTTTTTAAATTCTCTAAAAACTATGAATACATCTCATATAGTAGTTACAATGGATGCTGATACCATTATAAAATTCTTAAAAGGATAATTCAGTACTGTTTCTATGTTCCTGAAATTACCTTATCTATTAGGGTAAGATTCCAACTTGGGAGGCACATAAATATTCGAGAACAAAACCATCTATTTGTGAAATGTGAAGATGAAAAACATGCCAAACTATCTATTCTTTATGACCATCAAGCTCCTTTACGTTACAATATTATTTTCAATTACATCCTCAAGTGGCACTTTTATTTTATAATTTAAAATAGCACACTGGATAATATATAAACCTGAGAGTAGCTTTACTACATCATAGTCGGTGAAAATAAATCCTGCCCCTTGCCACTCTAGTGTACTTATCTTGCAAATCTCCGCTAACTACATGGAGGCATTATGCGTATGAGAAGTGGCATTTGTTATTTTATTACCACTTGGTTGGAGCTCATGCAGACTCCGTCTGTGTACTGGTTTCAGCACACAGTGTGTAAGTGGAATCTTTCCAAATCACATCCTCTCTCGGCCTCAGTGTGGGCTCGCCTGTTGCTCTCCCTGCGTTCTCCCCTTGGTTTCCAAATACCCTCCTGCTGGCCCCTGGTAGAGCAACTCCAGAGAAGCATCCTCCCATCGGTTTAGTGAACAGCTGGGTTTCCAAGGCAGACCTTTTGGTTGTGAGTAACTGTGTGAACTCCGGTGACTCACACATTCGTAATTGTGTGCACGCAGGGGCTCTCCATCCTACATTTGCTTTTTCACCTCCTGTAGTGTTTAAGTCATAAAGAGGAGACTTTTCTCCATTTTCTAAACCCAAAACAACCTGCTTGGGGCAGGCTTCGCAGTCCTTTTGCATGTTTCTGTTTTCCTTGTTCCCGCTGATCCCTCTGGCTTTCAACCAAGGTTTAACCATAAGACTCTCATCAGAGACCTTAAAAATAAAGGTTTCCAGCATGGGTACACTATATTAATAAATGAAACCCAACCTTTTAAAAATTACACTGTCAGAAAAACCCATTAGGCTGTAAAAGAGTTGAAGTAAACATTAGATTTTAATATCTACTGCTGCTTAGATTTTTCTGAACTGAAAAATCCCGGTGAGCACTTAAAACTTCATTACTCCACTGAAAGGTTGTGAAAGGCTATTTAAAGGTTTTCAATTTTGTGGAAGTCTAGAGGTTATTACAGCTGGAAAGAATACGAACCCTAATACTACAAGGAATGAAAGGAATGAAATTTATGTTCTCATCTTCCTGAAGTTTAATCCAGGTCTATTAGATTCATTGGTAAAATTTAGGGCAGGTTGAAAACTTTTCTACAGGTTTGATGAAAAATAATATTTGGACATTAAGACAAGTATTGCTATCTGCATCACACTCAAGGAAATGCCTTATCTCCCAGTCTTCTGGTCACAAGTTATTTCAAGACTGGCCTCTACTTAAAGCCCCTTAAACAACTTCAAAATTCACATTAAACCTTAGAGCAAAGCTGTGAATCCTGCCCCAAAAGCCAACATATGAAATGAAACCTTCAACTCAAACTCATAAATACAACAGCATGGTGGTTATGTTCTTTCCCATGACTTTTAAAAAAACTACCCTAATGTTTTAAACTTTTTATTTTGTATTGGATATAGCTGATTAACAAACAATGTCATAATAGTTTCAGGTGAGCAGGGAAGTCATACATATACATGTACCCATTTTCCCCCAAACTCCCCCCGCATCCAGGCTGCCACATGACATTGAGCAGAGTGCCATGCGCTATACAGTAGGTCCTTGTTGATTATCCATTTGAAATATAGCAATGTATGGATGTCCATCCCAAACTCTCTCTTCCCCTAACCACCCCCCTCCCCCCACACCCCTGAGACAACCAGTTCATTCTCTAAGTCTGTGTGTCTCTTGCTGTTTTGTACATGTTTATTTACTCAGCCATTAAAAAGAATGAAAATTCGATTTGTAGCAATATGGATGGACTTAGAGATTGTCGTACTGAGTGAAGTAAGTCAGACAGAGGAGAAATATTGTATGATATCCCTTATATGTGTAATCTGAAAAGAAATGATACAAATGAATTTACATAACTTATTAATGGATGGAATTTACATCTTAATTTCTTTTATTTGCCAAACTGGTATTTATAAATTTAACCAAGTAGTATTAGATGCTCGGTACATCCCTCGCTCTTATCGCAAAGACCCTCTTGACTCTTCTGTCAGTCTCTGTGCTTCAGAGTGGCTTTGTGCTTAATATAAGGTTATTTTCCATATGTCTTTCTATCCATTCATATACCTACCCATCTATCTGTCTGTCCAACAAACATGCCTGGCACTGTGCTGTGTGCTAGAGAGTGAGAAAAAGATTGCTGACTGTTTTGAGGTGGACAAGTTAACAAACTGTAGCATAGGATGGAGTGATGTGGGCTATGCTAGAGGTGTGTCCAGGAAGCAGTAAGCTCTCACAGGAAGGGCCTAGCTTTACTGCCCAATAAGAAGATTTATTTGAGGAGGAGACATTTGGTGAGGAGAGGATCAAAGGATGAATCATGGAGGAAATGGGACAAAAGGAATACCATACAGGAAATATTATACTTGGAAAGGTATGTGAAAGTTGCTCAGTCATGTCCGACTCTTTGCAACCCCATGGTATACAGTCCATGGAATTCTCCAGGCCAGAATACTCGAGTGGGTAGCCTTTCCCTTCTCCAGGGGATCTTTCCAAACCAAGGATTCAACCAGGGTCTCCTACATTGCAGGCAGATTCTTTACCAGCTGAGCCACCAGGGAAGCCCAAGAATACTGGAGTGGGCAGCCTGTCCCTTCTCCAGTGGATCTTCCTGACCCAGGGATCAAATCGAGGTCTCCTGCATTGCAGGTGGATTCTTTACGAACTGAGCTATCGCGGAAGCCAGTAGTGGTGTATAAACACAGCATCTAAATCAGCTTCAGGATGGGTGAATGTGGAGGCTGGGTATAACACAAATCTAAAAAAATGATCTGAGATGAATGGTGAAAGCTATTGTTGAGAAGTGTATTGGGTTTGGTTTAGAGAATTTTATGATGGTTTCTTTAATTGTAAAAATATTGGTACACACTTACTATAAAAAACAGAAAATTTAGAAAAGTATAAATGGAAAACTTTTCAAATCATTCATAATCTCATCATTATGGTGGAAATCATTGCTAAGATTTGGTGTGTTTATTTTCAGTCTGTCTACCACACTTGAAACAAATTTTTGTATTTTTGATGCTCTTATTCAGTTGCTAAGTCATGTCTAACTCTTTGTAACCCCATGAACAGCAGCACTCCAGGCTTCTCTGTCCTTCAAGATCTCCCTGAGTTTGCTTAAATTCATGTTCATTGAGTGAGTGATGCCATCCAACCATCTCATCCTCTGTCACCCACTTCTCCTTGTGCCCTCAATCTTTGCCAGCATGAGGGTCTTTTCCAGGGAGTCAGCTCCTTGCATCAGGTGGCCAAAGTAGTGGAGCTTCAGCTTCAGGATTAGTTCTTTCGTTGAATATTCAGGGTTGATTTCCTTTAGGATTGATTGCTTTGATCTCCTTGCTGTTCAAGGGATCAAGAGTCTTCTCCAACACCACAGTTCAAAGGCATCAATTCTTTGGTGCTCAGCCTTCTTTATGGTCCAACTCTCACATCCATACATGACTACTGGAAAAAACCATAGCTCTGGCTATATGGACCTTTGTTAGCAAAGTGAAGTCTCTGTTTTTTAATGCACTGTCTAGGTTTGTCATTGTCATTCTTCCAAGAGGCAAGCATCTTTTAATTTCCTGGCTGCAGTCACTATCCACATTGATTTTGGAGCCCCATAAAATGAAATCTGACATTATTTCCATATTTTCCTCATCTATTGGCCATGAAGTGATAGGACTGGATGCCATGATCTTAGGTTTCTGAATATTGAGTTTTAACCCAACTTTTTAACTGGACATGGAACAACAGACTGGTTCCAAATAGGAAAAGGAGTACGTCAAGGCTGTATATTGTCACCCTGCTTATTTAACTTATATGCAGAGTACATCATGAGAAACGCTGGACTGGAAGAAACACAAGCTGGAATCAAGATTGCTGGGAGAAATATCAATAATCTCAGATATGCAGATGACACCACCCTTATGGCAGAAAGTGAAGAGGAGTAAAAAGCCTCTTGTTGAAAGTGAAAGAGGAGAGTGAAAAAGTTGGCTTAAAGCTCAACATTCAGAAAACAAAGATCATGGCATCTGGCCCCATCACTTCATGGGAAATAGATGGGGAAACAGTAGAAACAGTGTCAGACTTTGTTTTTTTGGGCTCCAAAATCACTGCAGATGGTGACTGCAGCCATGAAATTAAAAGGCGCTTACTCCTTGGAAGAAAAGTTATGACCAACCTAGATAGTATATTCAAAAGCAGAGACATTACTTTGCCGACTAAGGTCCGTCTAGTCAAGGCTATGGTTTTTCCTGTGGTCATGTATGGATGTGAGAGTTGGACTGTGAAGAAGGCTGAGCGCCGAAGAATTGATGCTTTTGAACTGTGGTGTTGGAGAAGACTCTTGAGAGTCCCTTGGACTGCAAGGAGATCCAACCAGTCCATTCTGAAGGAGATCAACCCTGGGATTTCTTTGGAAGGAATGATGCTAAAACTGAAGCTCCAGTACTTTGGCCACCTTATGCGAAGAGTTGACTCATTGGAAAAGACTCTGATGCTGGGAGGGATTGGGGGCAGGAGGAGAAAGGGACGACCGAGGATGCGATGGCTGGATGGCATCATGGACTCAATGGACGTGAGTCTGAGCGAACTCCGGGAGTTGGTGATGGACAGAGAGGCCTGGCGTGCTGCGATTCATGGGGTCGCAAAGAGTCGGACACGACTGAGCGACTGAACTGAACTGAACTGAACTTTCATCCCCATCAACAGGTTCTTTAGTTCCTCTTCACTTTGTATCATTAAAGTGGTATCATCTGCGTTTCTGATACTGTTGGTATTTCTCCTGGTAATCTTGATTCTAACTTGTGCTTCACCTGGCCTGACATTTTGCATGATATACTCTGCACAGAAGTTAAATAAGCAGGGTGACAGTATGCAGCTTTGGTATACTCCTTTCCCAATTTTGAACCACTCCATTGTTCCATGTCCAGTTCAAACTGTTGCTTCTTGTCCTGCATACAATCTTCTCGGAGGCAGGTAATGTGGTCTAGTATTCTTTTTTTTAATTTTTATTTTTACTTTATTTTACTTTACAATACTGTATTGGTTTTGCCATACATTGACATGAATCCATTGGCATGAATACATTGACATAGTATTCTCATTTCATTAAGAATATTCCACAGCTTGTTGTGACCCACAAAGTCAAAGGCTTTAGCACAGTCAATGAAGCAGAAGTAGCTGTTTTTCTGGAATTTTCTTGGTTTTTCTATGACCCAGCGTACGTTAGCAATTTGATCTCTTCTTCCTCTCCTTTTTAAAATCCAACTTGTACATCTGGAAGTTCTTGAATCATGTACTGCTGCAGCCTAGCTTGAAGGATTTGGAGCACAACCTAGCTGACATGTGAAACGAGTGCAATTGTACTGTAATTTGAACATTCTTTGGCATTGCCTTTCTTTGGGACAGGAATTAAAACTGACCTTTTCCAGTTCTGGTGCCCACTGCTGAGTTTTCCAAATGTTCTGGCACATTGAGTGCAGCACTTTAATAGCATCATCTTTTAAGATTTGAAATAGTTCAGCTGGAATTCCCTCACCTGCACTAGCTTTGCTTGTAGTAATGCTTCTTAATGTCCACTTAATTTCACACTCCAGGATATCTGGCTCTAGGTGAGTAACCACATCATCATGGTTAACTGGGTCATTAAGAGCTTTTTTGTATAGTTCTGTGTATTCTTGCAACAGTTTTTTAATCTCTTCTGCTTCTGTTAGGTCCATACTGTTTTGTCCTTTACTGTACTTCTCTTTTTATGAAATATTATCTATCTTGGTATCTCCAATTTTCTTAAAGAAATCTCTAGTCATTTTCATTCTATTGTTTCCCTCTATTTCTTTGCATTAGTCATTTAAGAAGGCTTTCTTTTCTCTCCTTGTTCTTCTCTGGAACTCTGCATTCAGTTGGGTATATCTTTCCCTTTCTCCTTTGCCTTTCACTTTTCTTCTTTTCTTAGCTATTTGTAAGGGCCTCTCCAACAACCACTTTGCCTTCTACATTTCTTTTTCTTGGGGATGGTTTTGGCCATCACCTCCTGTACAACATTGCAAACCTCCATCCATAGTTCGTCAGGCACTCTGTCTACCATATCAAGTCCCTTGAATCTATTCATCACTTCCACTGTATAATCAAAAGGGATTTGATTTAGGTCATATCCTGAATGGCCTAGTGATTTTCCTTACTTTCTTCAATCTGATCCTGAATTTTGCAATAAGGAGCTGATGATCAGAGCTCTAGGTCTTGTTTTTACTGACTGTATAAAGCTTCTCCATCTCTGGCTGCAAGGAATATAATCAATCTGATTTCAGATGGTACTGACCATCTGGTGATGTCAATGTATAGAGTCATCTCTTGTGTTGTTGGGAGAGAGTTTGCTATGACCAGTGCGTTCCTTGGCGAATCTCTGTTAGCCTTTGCCCTCCTTCATTTTGTACTCTAAGGCCAAACTTGCCTGTTATTCCAGGCATCTCTTGACTTCCTACTTTTGCATTCCAGTTCCCTATGATTAAAAGGATCTCTTTTTTGGTGTTTCTGGGAGATCTTGTAAGTCTTCATAGAATTGTTCAACTTAAGCTTCTTCAGCATTAAAGATTGGGGCATAAACTTGTATTACTATGATGTTGAATAGTTTACCTTGGTTTGTATAGCTGGAATTAAATTAAATCATGCACACAGTTCTATATACATTTTCTTTACAAATAACATTGTAACTAACTCATAATTCTATGTTACCCATTCTTTGTAATCTTAATGGTTGAATCATAATCAAATGAATGAAATCTTTCCTTAGCTGATGGATTTTTTAAAAAGTTTTTGACATTATAAATAGTGCTGTAATAACTATTTTCTGCTATTTTGTCTAATTTTTTGATTATTTTCTTGGGTTTTATTTATCAATAGAAAATATAGATGAATAGCAGTTAACTCAAATATTAACAATTATTATTGTCAGAAACAAAATGACTGGAAAAAAGTTAAGGACATTTTTAAGGTTCCTGATATACATTATTAATTTTTCAAAATTATTTTAATGAATTATTCTATTGCCAGAGGTAGCATAAAAGTCTCCCTTTTATTGCACCTTCACTCACTGTAAATATTATCACAAAGTTATTACAAATTAACTTTGCTAATTTGATAGTGAATTTTAGCATGCCATTGTTTTAATTTACAGTTCTTTGAGTACCGGTGATGCCAAGTATTAATTTGGCATTTATCGGCTTTTTGTATTTTCTCTTTGGTCTGTGTATTCCTTGACCATTGTCTGTGAAGTATTTGGAAAGCTCTGCTAGAACACTGGGACTTGATCCAGTTGGCAATGGGGAGTCACTGGCAATGGGAGCTTTTAAAGTTTGTTCAGTTGCACAAAAATGACCATCCCAGCAATATAATTCATCGCTCTTTGATTACTTAGCTCCATTACAGCACTGTTCACATATGGTTTTAACAGGCATGGTGACAATAATAAAAGCATAGTAAATACTTATAGTAGCTGCTATTTATTAATAGTACATGCCTGCTAAGTAATAGCATTTTCTAGGCATTTCCAATATTATTTTAATTACTCCTCACAACACTGTATGGTAGGTACTATAATCTGTGCACCATAGGTTAAAGTTTGAGAGTGCCAGTTACTCATCTTTCCACTTTCTCGATTCTATTCATTAGAGAGCTAACACAAGGATCACTGTTATCCTGTAATAAAATTTCCAGACAGACAACTCTAAATATATATCTGGGGTTCACCATATAACATATTTAAATGCTCAACTTTAAAATATCTAAAATGTAAACGATATGTACTGTTTATACTTACTACACAAGTTTATTTCAAAAATATTATTCAAATAATAATAATAATAATAATATAAACCTATACGCAAGACAGCAAAAGAGACACAGATGTATAGAACGGCCTTTTGGACTATGTGGGAGAGGGAGAGGGTGGGATGGGTTGGCAGAGTGGCAGTGTAACATGTGTGATATCATAAGTGAAACGAATCGCCAGGCCAGGTTTGATGCAGGATGCAGGATGCTTGGACTGATGCACGGGGATAATCCAGAGAGAGGGTGTGGGGCGGGAGGGGGGGAGGTGGGGTCGGGATTGGGAGTTCATGTACACTCGTGGCTGATTCATGTCGATGTGTAGCAAAACGAATACAGTATTGTAAAGCAAAACAAACTAAAAAATAAAAATTAATTAAAGAAAAAAAATATAATTATTCAACCTATTTATAAAGCAATTTAATGGATGACCTTTTATGGAAATCTTGGTTAAGTGATTAAATAGACTTGTTTAGATGTGGAAGCTTCAATTATTTTCCCAAGAAATTTCTTAAAACTTCTCAGCTTTAAGAAAGATTTTGTGGTATATATCCAATTTTGAAAAAGACTGAAACATATCTAAACCAAGCAATGAAAAAAAGAAAAAGGAGGTGTTCACAGTGCTGGCTTTGAATTACAACTCATTTTTCAGCATCTAATCATTTTTCATTCAAAAATATATTAGTTAGGAATTGGATATATACTTGAAACTTGTCCTCAAAGAGATAAGCATAAATAATCCAACAAATTCCATTAGAATTTTAAACTGTAATAAGGGCTTTCAAGGAAACCTGAAAGAAATCTAAATGAGTAGTAGAGAAGACAGCTTTGAGGATGCTGTGTTTAACCTGAGTTCAAAGGATGAGTTAGAATTAGCCTGGCCTGTATTAGGGAGACGGCTTCCCAGGTGGCACTAGCGGTATAGCACCTGCCCTCCAGTGCAGGAGACAGAAGAGACGCAGCTTCCTCCCCTCCGTCGGGAAGATCCCCTGGAGGAGGGCCTGGCAATCACCTCCAGTTTTCTTACCTGGAGAGTCCTATGGACAGAGGAGCCTGCAGTCCATACGGTGGCACCGAGTCAGGCACAACTGGAGCAACTTAGCTCAGCTGCACTGAAGCAACGCACGCACACATGATATAGAGAAGGTGTTTGGGGAGGGGCCCTGAGAAGGAAAGATGGGGAGGGTTTGAGAAACTAAAAAAAAAATAGTGTGGTTGGAACCCAGGTTATATGGAAATGAAAAGGATATAGATCATGTAAAGCCCTGTGGGATGGTAGCCTTTCTGGATTTTATGCTAAATGCAAAGAGACATTTGTTATTATTACTATTATTAATTAATTTATTTGTGTTTACCGAAAGAGTGAAGAGTACCTGAACTTTGGTATATATGTAGGTGAAAGAATTGTTACTTGGCAGGAAATTATAAAGGAATTTATCATAAAGGGCTTTCTTTTCCCCCTTAAGTACTATGATCAAACTTTCTAAAAATAATAGAGACCCACAGCTTAACAAAACTTTTTTTTTTTTCCAGTGCTGCTACAGGAATGAGAGTCCAGTTGGCAATTGTTCACATTTCTGGGAAAATATAATAAGCTATATAGTAAACAATAGGGAAATATTTTACAATTGGGACTGTTAGGAAAATGGGATTTCTATGATACCTTGATGTGTAGCAGGCTAGGGGGTCTGGACTTGATTCTTCTGGCTACAGGGTGATGTTGGAGGTTTGTAGGCAGAAAGTGACGTGATCCACGGTGTTCTAGTCAGGTGGTTAGAAGCATGAGAGACTGGACCGCAGAGGAATGAGTTAGGACTTGACTACAGGCATCCAGGCAAGAGTAATGAGACTTGGCTAAGACACTGGGGCAAGTTTCATTCATATAGTCCTGAGATAAGGTGTATTTTTCTCACACGTGGTCATGAATATCTGGCAAAATGATACCATTTGTATGTAATTATGGCAGATCTACAAAGAACCCAAGTAGATGTTCTTTTTCCAAGAAGCTGGGTGGCATATACATCACTCTTGTCTGCAAATTTTTATACTATCTATTAAATGTGTCAGTAAGTATAAATCAAGCACAAACTACCTTTACCAAAGCGTCCTAGAGTCATAGCTGTTTACCTCAAACAAGGAGCAGGAGAGGTGCTTAAGTTATTACTCCATCTGTACAACCAAACTTAAAGTTCTCATCAGCGGCAACCTCTGTATGACTGCCAACTATTCTTCAGCTTTTGACAGGGAGGACTTCAACTTGGGTGGTAAACCACATGCCTCAAGGGGTAGAAAGGAGGTATCTTTTGTAAGCAGAGAAACATGTCAGGAAGGCTGACATTTGGAACACCATACTCAGTGCTTCTCTTATTCCCTTGTTCTAAGCATTGTGTTTCTTCTATGGTCCATTTAGAATGGGATAGCATTTGGTGGGGGAAAATCATTGGATTGAGTCTCCAGCACAAAAATGCAGTGAGTTAATTATATTCCTTTTTGTTTTTGCCTTGGAGACAGTGATTATTGTGGCTATATTGGTATGAGATAGGGTACAGGGAGAATTGGTACAGAGAAGAATGGGGACACTGAAATAAAGTGATGGATATACAGAAAGGAAGAAGTAGGAATTTGGGGGCAAAAGCTATCAGCTCATGCATAGTTTTGACTAGATCAGGTCCTGATGATTAAGTAAATCAGTACTGTATATACGGAAACTCAGGTCTTTTCAGGTTTAGAAAGGATATAAAAGATCGCAGTGTTGAACCCTCATCTATTATAAGAGAATTACTTGTAACACTCCAAACAAATGACCATAGTACCTTTTCCTTGAATACGTCAAGTCATATACATCCCTTGACTTCCCCAGGAAACCTGTTCCCATTGAGGCTAAGATTGAAATTTCATTAAGTTGTTTCTTATATGGAGCCCAGATATATGTTTTTCAAACTTTGTTTTGACTTCCAGATCTATACTTTCTTTGATTATTCATATTTTTATTTTCTTTTTCTTCCTTCCTCCCTTTTCCTCTCTTTCTCTTTCTCCATTGTTCTTTCAAAAGGCATCAAGCATGGGACACAGAAGGATTTAATTTTTCTTACATTCAATTCAAGTATCAAAGACATATCATCACAGCCCCTCTAAGATTTCTCAGGGGTTAAACTCCTTGTTTTCTTTGTTATTCAATCACAATCAAATTACTTTTAATTTCATATTATACCAGACCACTTGACCTGCCTCTTGAGAAATCTGTATGCAGGTCAGGAAGCAACAGTTAGAACTGGACATGAACAACAGACTGGTTCCAAATAGGAAAAGGAGTACGTCAAGGCTGTATATTGTCACCCTGCTTATTTAACTTATATGCAGAGTACATCATGAGAAATGCTGGACTGGAAGAAACACAAGCTGGAATCAAGATTGCTGGGAGAAATATCAATAATCTCAGATATGCAGATGACACCACCCTTATGGCAGAAAGTGAGGAGGAGCTAAAAAGCCTCTTGTTGAAAGTGAAAGAGGAGAGTGAAAAAGTTGGCTTAAAGCTCAACATTCAGAAAACGAAGATCATGGCATCTGGCCCCATCACTTCATGGGAAATAGATGGGGAAACAGTAGAAACAGTGTCAGACTTTGTTTTTTTGGGCTCCAAAATCACTGCAGATGGTGACTGCAGCCATGAAATTAAAAGGCGCTTACTCCTTGGAAGAAAAGTTATGACCAACCTAGATAGTATATTCAAAAGCAGAGACATTACTTTGCCGACTAAGGTCCGTCTAGTCAAGGCTATGGTTTTTCCTGTGGTCATGTATGGATGTGAGAGTTGGACTGTGAAGAAGGCTGAGCGCCGAAGAATTGATGCTTTTGAACTGTGGTGCTGGAGAAGACTCTTGAGAGTCCCTTGGACTGCAAGGAGATCCAACCAGTCCATTCTGAAGGAGATCAACCCTGGGATTTCTTTGGAAGGAATGATGCTAAAACTGAAGCTCCAGTACTTTGGGCACCTTATGCGAAGAGTTGACTCATTGGAAAAGACTCTGATGCTGGGAGGGATTGGGGCCAGGAGGAGAAAGGGACGACCGAGGATGAGATGGCTGGATGGCATCACAGACTCAATGGATGTGAGTCTGAGTGAACTCCGGGAGTTGGTGATGGACAGGGAGGCCTGGCGTGCTGCGATTCATGGGGTCGCAAAGAGTCGGACACGACTGCGCGACTGAACTGAACTGAAACACAGTCTACTAACTGTGCCCACATTTCACACCAGGGTGGCAGATTGTCTAAAAGCATTCAGCAGGGGAATATTCATTTAACCCAAATAAGATGTAATGTATGCTCTTGTGAATTCCTTTGCCTCCGAGTATTTGATTTTGCTCCACAGGTGATAGAAAATTCCTTGTTTTGACAGCTTCTTATAGAAAAATTACTACAGCTCAGTTGCAAGCTATTGGAATCCCAATTATAGATTATTTCTTAAATAACACTGCATATTAGCAGATTCTCAGATTATCTGATTCTCAGGGATATTACTATAAGAAAACAACTGTGCTGTATAGATTTTCTATTACCAGAATGATAACTTTAAAGGTACCCAACAAATTAATGATCTTATGAGTTGGATGTTCTCTGCTGATTTCTTGTCACATAAAATACCATTCTCCCAACTTTCTGGCCCTAAAAGTATATGCACACTAAAACTTTCTCCATAGATGTCTACACACAAATCAAATGCTTGACATAACTTTTGCAGTGTTGAATGCTTCACTCTGAGGCCTGGGTCAGCTCATCTAGCATGTTCAGATAGCATCAGTTCAGTTATCAGTTGTGTCCAACTCTTTGCAGCCCCATGGATTGTACCATGGCAGGCTTCCCTGTCTGTCACCAACTCCGGAGCTTGCTCAAACTCATGTCCATCGAGTCGGTAATGCCATCCAACCATCTCATCCTCTGTCATCCCCTCCAGATAGTATATCTAATAAAAAATGTGTTTTTGTTTTGAAATTAAATGCCAGTCATATGTCAAACCAATCATATGCCAATGCCAAATATAAAATTGATTCAATTCTCTTAGCTTCCTGGCTACTGGTCTTCTCACTTGACTTTCATTGTATATAGACTCTTCTTAAGTTTTATGATTCATTTTCTTAGACTGCGCACATTTTCACAACTTATTTTTCTCTCTTATAACATCAGAAATCCTTCCTCTCACTGAGAGCCAGTTTACTAAATAGTATCTCTTCCCACCTTCAGTGCTCTCCTCATCTTATAACTTTTTTAGACTGAACTTGATCCTGTCCAGAAAGTAGTGAATTAAAGACTATAGTTACAGGCAAGAGAGGCAAAAACAGAAAAAAAAATTTTTAAATAAAATAATCATAACTAATCCAAACATCACATAAATATATACTGACATTATATACACTATCTCATTTTCCTTTGCCAAGGATTGTCTAGGGAGGTTATGTGAATCAGTCACAGCCAGTGAGACACAAAGTGAAATCAGCTAGGAGCTGTCTGAGAGAGCTTATGCTCCTGGTAAAAAGCTGGAGACCCTCATTTTTTTTTTTTTTTTGCCTCTTTCTCTTCTTTCAATCATGGTGCAAGCATAAGAATGTGATCCTTAAAGCTGCAGCAGCCATGCATTAGCTGTAATGGAGTTACTGCTAATGATATACAGTTGATGGCAGGAGAAAAAAGTAGAAAGAACCTACTTCCTGGTGACATTGTGAAGATGCTATACCTGCTAGCTCTTGCTAAATCTAAACAACAAATACCCACAAAATGTTGCTTAAAACAATAACCATTTATTTAGCACAAGATTCTATAGGTGGAGATTTGGGCTGGGCTGAGCTGGTTGGGTCTTCTGGACCCAGCTGGTCTGATTCGTGCGTCCATGGTCAGCTGCCAGGTCAGTGGAGAGTTGGTTAATAGGCAGAAGTGGGGAGAACACACAGCTGGAATGGCCCATTTCTATTGTAACATATGGTCTCACATCCTCCTGTAAATTAGTCCAGGCTTATTATGGTTATTTGGAATTTAAGAGTAACAGTGAAAGTGTATAAAGTCTCTTAAAGCGTAGTCTCAAAACTTGTCCAACAATTCTGCCTCATTGTATTAGTTCAAGAAAGAAGAAGACAGTTCAGACTCAAGAGGTGGTAAAGGCTCAGACTGTTGGTGGGAGGAGCTAAAAAATTATGCCCATTTTCTCCTTCTGCCGCAAATGCCAAATCAACCTTGGGACCACCCACCTCTGGAGCAATGCTTATCTTTATGGTTTAAATTACCACGAGGCTGTTTTCCTGTTACATCTGCCAACATATTCTAACTGTTTCAACCTGTCCTCTGTCATTCCAGCGCTGACTCTCAGATTGAGAAAGTAACCTTCACCCTAGACAAAATTACAAGTTAAGCTCTTTAATTTTCAGAACAAAAACACCCTGCAAACTACTTGGAGGGCTGATATACTGAGAAAATTATCCTCCTTTCAATCAATACCACAGAAAAATATACATTTCTGGGGTTTGTGAGTGATTTTCACTTTTAATTGTCTTCCACACAGTTCTTGTCAAAGATGAGCTGAGACAATCACCATCCCACAGGGATTACCTGTTAAATCTTCTTCCTGTAGATTCTCTAAGCCTCAATTTATTCTGCCTTGCTTCCTAGGTAGCTGTTTACATGTTGGTCTCTCCCATTAGATAGGAAGGAGCAGGATGGCCAAAACTGTGTTATATTCATTCTTCATCACCCCCTCTTCCTGGAACACTTCTCTCCCATCTCTAGAGCTCATCATTCTGTCTGGCATGCAACAAGAACTCAGACTTTTGTTGAACTGAATAATACTTTAGATGCTGATAATAATATATTAAAGATGACCAACTAGAGAGTCATTTCCCTTAAAATGTATCTACTCATAAAATTCAAGAGAAAGGCGCTGTAAGTAATATATATCTCACCCTGAGTTTATAGTAACTATGTTTCTGGCTTCTGTAAACTTGGTGCTTTAACATCTGTCCTATAAGCATATGCTGTGTGTGCTAAATTGCTCTGCTCGTGTCCTACTCTATGTGACCATAGGCTGCCAGGCTCCTCTGTTCATGGGATTCTCCAGGCAAGGATGCTGGAATGGTTTGCCATTTCCTTCTCGAGGCATATGCCAGGCATGCCTTATTCTGGGCAACCCGATAACAGCTTTGGTCACCTTCCCCTGATCTCCTACCTTCCTAGTCAACTCCCACCACCCACCTTTGGAGAAGTTCTCCTCTTGGGAACATGGTTTTCAAATATAGACCAGCCAATCCAGAGCCCACACTCCCAACCAACTTTATTTTTGGGCTCTCTGTCTCTGAGCCACTGTCTATCAGCTCTATTCATCCCGAGGCAGGTACCACATAACCAGGAACAGTCCCAACGCTACAGAAAATATTCGAACTATTCAAACTACTGAAAATATTCAAACTAGTCAATCCTAAACCTGCTGACTCTGTTTTCTCCTTCCCACAATAAAACAGCTTCCTTGTGGTTCCCACCTCTCTTCCTTATAACCTACCCAAAGCTTTTATCAGGAGGCTTCCCAGGTGGCGCTAGTGGTAAAGAACCTACCTGCCAATGTAGGAGGCATAAGAGACTCAGGTATAATCTCTGGGTTTGAAAGATGCCCTAGAAGAGGGTTATGACAACCAACTCCAGCATTCTTGCCTAGAGAATCCCATGGACACAGGAGCCTGGCAGTCCAGGAGACCATTGGGTCTCAAACAGTTGAACATGACTGAAGCGACTTAGCACACGTGTGCATGCATACACACACACACACACAAAAGCCTTTGTCATACGGCCTCCCATAGTGTGTGGTGGAATCGCTCTTTTGGGATTGTGAGTATAATAAAATATATTTTCTCTGACAATCATCTTCTGCTCTGCTGGCTTACAGTACTCATAATCACACCTACTGAAACACAGTTACATACCTGACTAGCCAAAGTCTGAAGTGGAGACATAAAGGTTTTCTTTTTCCTTAAGAGGACTGGAAATAGAAAAAAATTTAAAGAAAAATAGAATTTACGGGCTGTTAGAATAGAATAAAAAAACAATATTTGTCAGCAAAATGAGAAATGGATAAGAGCTTTAAGCACTTGAACTGAGAAAGTGGAAACACAAAAAGGAAGAGGGGAAAATATAAAGCAATTCTGACCATTTTGCCATTTGTATCCTAAAATACTTGCTGACTATATGAATTGGGGTTGGGAGGAGCTGGTTTCTTTATTTCTCCTTCCTGACATTAAAAAAAAAAAATCCTGCTGTAATTCTCATGACAGCCAAAGCTGAGAACCACTATATGAGAATCTTCTTATTTAAAGGGATATCTGTGGGCCAGCAAGCTTGGGCAACATCTCGGAGATATGGTGTCCAGTTGCCAGCTTGCATGTGTGGTGCATGCGTGCTAAGTCACTTGAGTCGTGGCTGACTCTTTGCAGCGCTATGGACCTTAGCCTGCCAGGCTCCTCTGTCCATGGGATTCTCCAGGCAAGAATATTGGAGTGGGTTACTATGCCCTCCTCTAGGGGATCTTCCTGACCTAAGGATAGAACTTTCATCTTTTCTGGCTCCTGCATTGCAGACAGGCTCTTTACCACTAGTGCCTTCTGGGAAGACCATTGCCAGCTTGTGCAGGCTAGAAAAGCTAATTGTATACCTCTCTTTCCTACTTCATCTTCAAGAAGCATGAAATAGGCCATGGTGGGAGTATTTACACTATGGGAATTGGCAAATGCTTTTTGGATCCTTGGCCCCCAGAACCATTGTTAAATATTTATCAGCAGACCACTTCTTCAGGGCTCATAAGAAATGCAAGATCTCTGGCTCTCCCACATCCACAGAGTTAAATGAACATTTTAACAAAATTCCCAGGTAGTCCACATGCATATTACAGTTAGAGAAGCATCGATAATGTCCAGATTCTTGACACAACATTCTCGGCCCTTCAAAATGCAGTATCATGTCCTCCCACTACTGATTTTGGGTGACCTCAGCCTGCAGTCACTTGAAGCAGGATTGCAGTTCCTGGACAGAGATTGAAGTCAGCTGCGGTAGTGAGATTGTTGAATCCCAGCAGCCAGATCACTAGAAACCAGTGGTCAGTGACAAGGCCTGGCCCATCAGCTTTGTAGAAATAAATCTTCACAAAGAGATGGAAAGTAGCAAAACAAGGTAAGAATTAACTCAAAGGAAAAAGAATACATGTGGATGGACACATAGGTGGACTCAGAGAAAGAGTTGTGTCCTCGTGATAGTTTGAATCACTTATATGGGGCATTTCTTCCAGGTTTCCTTTGACCAATCACCTTGCTTTGCATGTCTGAGTCTGTACTTGGTTTATCTGAGGGTCCTTCCATGTACATTTTAGACAAAATGGATTCTAGCAAGAAGCCTATGAATAGATTGACACCACTCTTTTTGACCTTCAAGAAGGCTTTCTGCACATACAGAGTCAAGGAGGTCTCCTTGAACTTGAGAATGAGATGTAAGTGATCTCTATCTTTTATTTGGGCAGGGCTCAACTCCTCTCTCACTCCTGTTGTTTTAAATGATCTGTTCACATGGGACAAACTCCAGCTGCTCAGCCTGGGGCCCACCTATCTCTTGCTTGGCTACACATTTCCAAACACATTGAGGCTCACTCACAAAAGCCCTCAAAGATCCTTAGATTCTCACAAGTTCCCATGCTCTTCCCTTAGCGTGGGAAACCCATTTCCTTCTTTGCTTTCACTGCTAAAATCAAATATCTTCTCTATCAACTATGCAGGTAACAATAATGATTCTGGTTTTTTTGTTCCCTAACTTGTCACGTAGAGCTCTCTCAGGGTAATTCTTTTATTTCATGGTCATATTCTATTTACAAATCCAACTCCCTGACTCTCCAAGATCTCCAAAGACAGGCTCTGTGAATTCATCTCTGAGTCCCTCCAAACCAACACATAGTAGGTGCTCAGCAAATATTTGCCAAATCTATAAGTCACTTCATCGAAGAGATCTAATCTAAATTTTTAAAAAATCTAGTCAGTTTTTATAACATAGGCATCTAGGACAAATGTGAAAACCTCAGGAGCAGGCATAAATGATGAAAATAAAAAGGGCTTTTCTGCTACAATTTGTGCCTAAGTACTTAGGAATAACTGAAAATTAAAGGCTATTGCTGCTTGTTTTGTTGAATAATACATCTGCAAACTGGAAAACTGCATGTCTATTTTATTTACCAGCGCAAATGCCCATTTGCTCACACACATAGCTGTTTGCAAGCAAATTTTGTTCCCATGCAAAACAAATGTAAATTTGGCATTAAACAAGTGCCAATTATTTCCTGACTGTGGAAAGGAAAGGAAGGGTGATTTAACAGATAGAGGCTCTGGACTGGGAAGCAGAGAAGGCGGCCTAGCTCAGCTGCACGGGCTTTTTCATCACAAGGAGTGAATGTTTAATCTGCTTAATTGGGTGGGCATTCACTGCCGATGAGCAGGGACCCAGTGTTCCATGTCATTTTCTTTCTCTATGAGATGGCTGCTATGACCTTCAGCAGTCTCCTCTGCTTGCTGCCGGAAAATAGGAAGCTAATTTGGGCTTGTTCTCATGTTTCTTTCATGTGGTGGAGAGAATTCGTTTGATAAGCCCTATGTCAGTTTTTATTGTGAGGCCTGATTACTGTGATTAATTTCAATACAACTAGTTACCATTTATTAAGGACCCACTAGGTGCCAGGCACTAAACAGAGAAGCTTCAAGTGCCCTGTCTCAATGGAAGTTTTAACCCTCACCGCAATCCAGTAAGTGAGACTGTATTGGTCCTATTTTGAGGATCCGGAAACAGATCCACTGTCAAGTCACACACTGGTGGGTGGCAGAGACAGGCTGTACACCAAGTCTGTTGGTTCTAATCAACCCCTGCATCCTGTTCTTTCCACTGGGTCCTGCGTGCTCAGTCACTTCAGTCATGCCCGACTCTGCGAGCTCATGAACCATAGGTTCGTCTGTCCATGGGATTCTCCAGGCAAGAATGCTGGGGTGGAGTGCCGAGCCCTCCTCCAGTGCATCTTCCCAGCCCAGCTGGCTCCTGCATTGCAGGCTCATTCTTTCCTGCTGAGCCATCAGGGAAGCCCTTCCCCTGGGTCACGGTCCCTCAATGTAATGAAAAATACCCAGGTGATCCTTTTCACAGCTTGACTGTGTCAACTCTTCTGGAGAAGAACTTTATTCATTTTTTTGGCTGTCTTAGTGGAAAGAAAGTGAAAGTCAGTTGTGTCTGACTCTTTGCAACCCCCATTGACTCTACAGTCCATGGAATTCTCCAGGCCAGAATACTGGAGTGGTTAGCCGTCGCCTTCTCCAGGGGATCTTCCTGACCCAGGAATCACACCAGGGTCTCCTGCATTGCAGGTGTATTCTTTACCAGCTGAGCTACCAGGGAAGCCCAAGAAAGTTTACTTCTCTGGCACCTCTACCTGCCTTTATCCTCCTCCCCTCTTCTCCACAGCCACTCCTTCCCCAGGAGTTCATGGTCTTGCTCCACTTCCCAATGCAAGCCTGCAGCTTGTGTTCTGGGCATATTCTTCCTCCTCCTTGAGTCCCCAGCTTGCACCCTTTACTTATGCAAACCTCACTTCCTTCTTTCCTGCCCTTGCCACAAACACAGGTTCTAAAAACTTACCTGCCCCCAGTCTCATACGCCAGGCATTCCAAGCAACAATAGTAAATGCGATGAACTATTTCTTGCTCACGTCCTCACAAGTTTCAAATGCTGTTCGGTGTCAAGAACTGTTGCAGGCTGTGGATATTCAGCAGTCAACAGCACAGATGGTCCCTGCCCTCATGGAGCCTGTCTGAGGACCTATTATACAGTGGGCACTGTTCTGGGACCTGAAGGTATAAATATAATGAAAGCTTAGCATTTGTGCTTGGCAGGTCATAGGTAACTGGAAACTCAGTTTAGCTTCCACAGTAGGACATTATAATTGTGTTTACTGAGCATTTATTATGTATCAGACACTTTTCTAGGCTCTTTGTAGATGGTATATTAACTGAATTTCATAACCTGCCCACAGGATTTGCTGTTAGCATTATCCTAATTTCGTAAAAGAGGAAACTAGTGACAGAGAGAAGTAAAGTCACCTATCCACAGCTACACAGCTGATGAAAGGTGGAGATAAGATAAAAGAGGAAATTTGAATTCAGAGTTGAGGCTACTCATTCCACCAAGAATCTCTCTCAAAGAAAATATCTTACTGTGGAAAAGCTTTCATGAGTAAAGATGTCTACAAAGGTGTATTTATACGGGCGGAAAGTTGGAGATCACCAATATGTCTAACCAAAGGAGAACGTTAAATGAATGGTAAAACATTAAGATCTTGAGGAATTTCAATTATCATTTGGAAACTCAATAATAGCCACACTATTCTCCCCAGTGCCAGCATCTGCAGGTACCTGGCAAATATCTCCGCAGGCAGAGTAGTGTCAGATGCCCATTTTTTCTGCTCCTACTTTTGTTCTTTCTGTTGTCTCAGCTATTTTTCTGTTCTTGCTTTTTTCTCATAGATAAGCATTCATATATATATATATATATGCTTAGTCACTCAGTTGTGTCCAACTCTTTGTGACCCCACGAACAGTCGTCTGTCCATGGGATTCTCCAGGCAAGAATACCGGAGTGGGTTGTCATTTCCTTCTTTCTCTCTCTCTCTCTCTCTCTCTCTCTCTCTATATATATATATATATATACACACACACACAAACTGTACATAATCTGAGATGTTCAAACCACAAACCTGAACATAATTGGTGGCATTGTAAATCTTGGAAGCACGGAGAACCAGCTAAGGGTGCCAGAACAAGATAGTTTCTGGGACTTTTCCTCCATTTAATGGATTCAATATGTAGGTTTCCATAGTAATGGAAAAATGGAGCAGAAAAGAGATGGTTGAAGACCCTGGCATTGGGGTTTACACACTCTTTGTCAAAGGTTTCTTTGGGTGAGGTTTCAACAGGACCTTACCTTGTCACCAGTAACCTGAGATTATTCTAGTCAGTCTCTTTTGTGTTATCCCATAGATGATGAAGAAAAAAGAAAGAAAAAGATTTATGACAGTGATACTATAAAATGTAACATGAATAGAACTTTGAATTTTATTATGGTGACAATATAATAAAATTTAAATTTTTATTATGTAGATTAAAGTATTAAAAGCAGAATAAAAATTGTATAGGATAACCTGAAGGCCAGATTTGTAACTCTGGCAAGTTTATCAGATTTTATGTTAAAATATTTTGTCCATCATTCAAATTTATAGCTTGATCCGAGTGTTCTAGCTGGTCTTTTATTTGCCTGTTTTTGTAAACTTTTAATAAATTTTTTTATCTGAAAATGACTTTGACTCTATTTTAGAGAAAAGTATGATATAAATTAATTAACAAAAACATTATTTTTCTACCTCTTGCTTCCTTTCTCACTTTCTTTGACCTATTCGAGCTTTAGTCATTTCCCTCTTCTCAATAGAATTATGCTTTCTCAGATCTAAAGAATTATTATTTATTTTTTGACAGATAGTAAACAATCAGGAGTTGAGAGGAAGAAAATGCTTAAATTACTTGCCTTTGGTGTCAAGTTTCAGATGGAGTCAAACTGAGGGGAAAGAGTCCTGTGGCTGAAATGAGCAAAAGCTAGACAGCTGAACCTGGTGTCTGAATTCTAAGAGCAAGGACTAATTAGCAGGAATTGGCTGGGGGCCAACGTCAGAGGTCAAGATGGGAATTGCAAAATTTGAGAGTCAGGTAGCCACATTAGACAAAGAGTGAAAAATAAAGAAAGGGAATTCTTAAGGCAAGACCCTGAGAGTCAAAGTGAAGGTACTAGAAAAGGTGAAGGCAAAACTTTCTGGGGTTCATTATGGTTGCAGCTGGCTTTGGCTTAGAGTTCCACTTCACTGTAGAGGTTGCCTTTTCCCCATTTCTGGGGACCTCCTGAGCAGGGCTTTATTCCACTGTGACTGCAACTTTTCTGTCATCCTGGGACATTCACAGATTCCTCACTTGGAAGCACTGTAACTTTTGGCCAGTTGTTGATTATACATTATGGTCATGTACTCTTTGTGTAGTCAGTCCTGTGCCTCAAGGCTTTCAGGGAAAGAGGCTAGAGTATGTAATAATGGATTGATTCTTCTAAAGAGGATCCAAGTTAGCTTTTTGTCTCTCCCTTGCCCCTGTGGATGGCACATGAAAGCACACGTTGGAAAGGAGCATTTTTCATCCCCAAACTGGCCCCAAGCAATTTCTGTGAAATGGTTGTCACTTTACAACAAATGGGCCCAGCATTACTCACAATATTAATAAAATAATTATGCAAAGCAGTTGCTTTTCAAGTCGACTGATAATTTTCTTTTTTTGTTTAGACATCAAAAAGAACTAGTTTCTACTACTGACTTTAAAACATACCACCCACCAGGTTTTCCTTGGAAATTCTAGCAGTTTATGCATTTTATCCCCTGATGAAACACCCAGCATATATGTTTGTTTATTCACTCATTTGTTCATGCATTTATTCATAAACTCAAGAGACACCATTTAGCGAAAACTGTGATGTGATGGGCACTATATCAGTTGCTTTATAATTTAAGTACTAAGGAGCTGCTAGGTGTCAGTCGCCATCCTAGTTTCCATAGATCAAAAGACCACTCTGAAAAATTCTTAGGAGAAGAATAAACAAGTTAAATATATTAAAAATGAGGACCTAAAAGCAGACATTGACAGTAATTCCTGAGGTCTGAAATGACACCAGGTTTCATAAAGGCATTTTAAAAGGGTTAAGTGTTGGTCAAAACGTCTGATAACCAAACAAAACCCCAAAACAAAGTTCTCACACTTGAGCAGGGGAGGACCTAAAGATTAAAGAGAACTTGTCCTTGAGCAACTAAGTTACTATTCCAATAGAAAATTGAAGTAATTTGCTGGAGTGGAAGTGCAGTCAGATAAAAGACAGAGGAGGTGGTGCAATGGAAATATAGAATCTACCCACAGATGTAGTCAGAGAAGCACATTTTCTGAGAAGGGACTTTAGTCACTAGGAAGAGAGTCACTGCCTGTCACTCTCATGCAGTAGGAACCACTGATAACACATATTCTTAAGTAGCTAATGTATTAACTGAATTACTATTAGACTATGGCATCTGGGGACCATTCTAATATCTGTCATCTCAGTATAACTTCTTAGGAGGAATCCATCACTCAAAGTGGTTTTTAATAGGTGAAAACAACTAAACACACTGACCTTCGGTAGGAAAGTAGACCATCCTTTTCTTTAATAACATGTTCTTGACGTGCTGCCCATCCCTAATAACATTAAAAGTACAGCAGAATAGGTTGGAGCCTTTAAGCCATGTACATTAAAAGTACAGCAGAATAGGTTGGAGCCTTTAAGCCATGTACATTTTACAAATTTTGATTGTCTGCAACATACATCTTTGTGTTTTGTCATTTGTTTGTTTGTTCTCTGATACATCCCCAAGAAATTTAAGGGTCTCTGATACTATATAGTCACTCCAAAATGTTTTTGGTTATATTCAATTAAATTGAGGAGTGTAGCATAAAGCATGGATACACTGTCTCTGGAGCCAGAATAGCTGGCTTTAAATCCTAGCTCTACTGCTAACTACTGATTCCTCCTCTTGAAAATGAAGTTGTAAGGATTGTTGTGAAGATGAGATGATTAAAATATATTGAAAGCACATACGCCAGGAGCTGGCACTTGATAATGCTATATCTGGCATATATTTATTATGATTGATATGGATCATGTCTCTTGGGCAGGAACAAGTCCTAAACCTGTGATTATGGGTCTCAACTTTCACAGCCACCCATAGATCTCAGGGGAGCTTGTCTTCAGAGCAACATTTTTTTTTTTTTTCAAATATACTTCCTTCTACACTTCCAAGTTGCTGCAATTGCCCTTTGTCTCCATCACTTCTCCAACCCTATTCCTGTTGAAGTTGTTATTGTTCAGTCACTAAGTCATGTCTGACTCTTTGATTTCACGGACTACAGCATGCCAGTCTCCTCTGTCCTCCACTGTCTCCCAGAGTTTGCTTTTATTTTTTTCTTTGGCATTGAAGCCAACCATCCTGGTTCTCTTCCTAAATTTTAGACATACTTCCTTCTTGCTCACCTTTGCCAACTCTTCTTCCTGCACTACACTGATCAAAATAACTTATTGTGGCAACAGTTATTATTATTCCTATGTTTGCATATGAATAAACTGAGACTTAAAGTGGTATCTTGCCTAGAGTCACACAGCTAGGACTTGACTTGAATCCAGGTCAATGTGACTCCTGTGTCTGTACTGATATATACTCTGGTGTTTCTTCAATTAGATTGAATCAGATCACAAGGAATCTTGGAAACTAATCTAATCAAAAGGTAATATTAATAACTAACACTAACATGGTCCTTATGTTGTGCCAGACACAATTCTAAAGCTTCACATACTTTAACTCCTTAATCCTCAAAGAGTCTTATGAAGTAAGTATTATTATGCCATTTTCAAGTGAGAAAAGTAGGGCACAGATTCTTAAGAATGCTAAGCAATTGGCCTTTTATTCTGTCAGCACTCAGAAGCTCAAATATCCTTAAGAAGAGAGGTGACATGACCTTGTTCAACTTCTATGGAAAATCAGTTCCATGAATATAGAGGTTAGACTGAATGGATTATTTTTGTACATAGAAATCTATTAGTAGGCTGTTAAATATTCTTGTCTGGGGACTCCCATGGCCAGAGGAGCTTGGCAGGCTTCAGTCCATAGGGTTGCAAAGAGTTGGACATGGCTGAAGTGACTTAGCACAGCACAGCACAACACAAAGAGAGTCTAGATTAAATGATGAAGGCCTGAGTAAAGGTTATGTCAAAGAATGATGGATGCAAGGAATGGGTGAAGACATTTATCAGATATTAAGATCAAGGTTTAATGGCTAGTGGGGTATAGGTAGTGGAAAGCAAAAAAAGAGTGTTGTTGAGGCTCTTCGTATGGGAAAATTTATAAATGGTGTGTTTAACTACACACTAAAATTGGGGTACTTAGCCTTTCAGGCTGGCCTTGTGCCCTAGTGGTCTTAATTAACCAGGTTCATCTGGGGAAGCAGTTCCCCTGCCAGTACGCCGCCATGGCCTCTGCTGTTTCCTCCAGCTGAAGCTCGCTATGCCGCCACCTTTTCCCTGCAGCCCCGTTCTGGCCCGGGGAAGAGCGTTTAGGCTGCTGGCTCCGTGGCTATTCCGAGATTGCTGTTCAGTGACATGGCAACAGTTTTCGCCTTCTGCCAGGGACCAGCTGCTGCCTTACTAGGAAAATAAGAACTTAAAATTATTCTTGGCTGTGTCTTCAGTTCCTTCACAGCATTGAACTCATAGACTTTTATATTCAATCCCACCCTCCCCACCCCACCTTTCTTAACTGATACTATGAGGTGGCTACTGTTAGTGTCTGGGAACATGACTTTTTCAATCGTTTCTTCTTCTTGCCATTTGCAATGCACATCTTTTTTGGAAGTTAACACCTGTATTGGGTGCTCTTGGAACCATGCCAGACTTATGTAAGATGCTATGAATACAAAGATGAATAAGGCATATGCTGATCTTAATGCAGAGTCAATAGGGTACAATAATGTATGTCCAGAATCAAGAAATAGTGCTGCTAGTTTAGTGACCAGCAAGCAGTTCCGTACGTCTCTAAGGTAGAGTAAAGGTGACTGAAAATGGGGCAAGTTTAGGAGAATATTGAGGGGTAAGGCTAGGGGGAGAAAAAAAATGAGATAGACCATTAATAGGCTTGAATATCATGATTTAGAGTTTGGAATTTATCCACAAGATAATAGGAGGACCTTAACAGGTATAAATAGGGGTGTGATGTGGTCAGATTTCCTTTTTAAAATTTTTTGTTGTTGTTATTTAGTCACTAAGTCATGGCACCACACTCCAGTACTCTTGCCTGGAAAATCCCATGGGCGGCGGAGCCTGGTAGGCTGCAGTCCATGGGGTTGCTAAGAGTCGGACACGACTGAGCGACTTCACTTTCACTTTTCACTTTCATGCATTGGAGAAGGAAATGGCAGCCCACTCCAGTATTCTTGCCTGGAGAATCCCAGGGACGGGGGAGCCTGGTGGGCTGCCGTTTATGGGGTCTCACAGAGTCGGACACGACTGGAGCGACTTAGCAGAAAGTCATATCTGACTCTTGTGATCCCATGGACTATGAGGCACTAGGCTTCCTTGTCCTTCACTATCTCCTGGAGTTTGCTCAAATTCATTTCCATTGAGTCAGTGATGCTGTCTAACCATCTCATCCTCTGTCATCCCCTTCTTCTCTTGCCTCCAATCTTTCCTAGCATCAGGGTCTTTTCCAATGAGTTGACTCTTAGAATTTGTCAATATTTGACTGCAATGTGGGAAGTCAAGACGACGGCAAGAGACACAGTTAGGGCGGGGGTCCCCACCCCCTGGAGCTGGGCCACACAGCTGGAGGTGACACAAAACTGACCCTTGTTGCCCCAAGTAGACTGGGGTCCGCTGTGTTATAAGGCTATGGCAGCCAGCCAGTAAGAGCTATGGAGAATTACACAAAGGAAGTAGCATTGTGGAAAACATGGAATGAAGAGATTTATAAGAAGGTAGGTTTTATGAAAGTTGGTGAGTGACTGGACTGAGGGGGAAAAGCAGAACAACAGTGTCTCTGGGTTATTTCTTGAGTGGTAGAGCTTGACCAGGGCTTTGAAAATTAGTTCTAACAAAATCACTCAATCATATTGCCAATTCATCCTCAGAGACATGAATTTTAACTTCTGCTCCTTGTCTTGAGTCTTGTAGGTTCAGTTTTTCAATAATGTCCTCTAATAACAAGTACACTTTTGTACATGGAAGGAGATTCTGCTATTGGCAAAAATCAAGCATCCTGATGGTTTTCTATGGATTATTAGTGGCAACAGGAGCCCTTCTTCCTTTACCACTCAGGAAACTCTTAAATGTACAGTGCTTTGAAAAGCACAGCTATTCCCCTTGGGGGTGGAGCTTGGTTTCCACAGATCTCTAAGGTAAGAGAAATAATTCTAAAAGCCTATTAAATCTTCTCTCTGTCAAGACACCTGCCAGCTAACTGGTTCATCAGTTAGGATCCTTCTTTTTTTTCTCAGTGGAAATGCCATCATTCTTCAAATACTACCTAAATTGCTACCACATCCATGAAGCCATACCCAGGAACAATAGCAGACTTAGGTTTCTTCTCCTCTCTCTTAGTATCAGTACCATCTTTTTTTGTCTATTTGTTTCATTAATTCAAGGATTTATTGAGCCCCTACCATGTATCTGGCACTGTTTTAGTCCTTGGGAATATAGAAGGGGATAAATCCAAGTGCCTGCATTCCCAGAACTTACATTTGGTGGGAGAAGAAAGACACCGAGCAAGTAAACAAAAAATTTAAACAATTTCAGAGACTGGAATTGTCTGAAGAAAATAAAGAGAAAGTATTATTGGTGCTGGGGAGGGCTAGATAATTTAGACTGGTCAATACAGGTCTTACTGAGTCTTGAGTGATCAGAAATAGAAGCTAGCAATGCAATGGCTAGATATAGTGCTTTTGGATAGAAGTCCTAAAGAAGGAAAAAGTTTGGCTTGCCCAGTGTAGATGAATGCTCCGGTGTGTCTGGGGCATAATTTATATCCAATTGACTTATTTTATTCTCAACTTTTCCATATTTGCACTCTGTGGGTTTCTGGGCTAATTGGATTATTTGCATACATATTGTTTCTCCTTAAAATCCTACACTCCTGGAGGGCAAGGTATATCATATACTTCATTTATTTTCCCCACAACCTCTCTCACAATGCTGAGAACATTGCTAGGTGCTCAATAAATTCTTGTTAAATTCAATTGAATTTGTAGTAATAGGATTGTTTTTCGTAATATAAAGAGTGAACAAAAGAAAAACCTACTAAAACACCCAGTGACAGCATAACAAAGGTTCAAAAACTGATTATAAGTTGCTCCTCCAAAGAGGAGACACACTTTGATTTTAGTGATGGTCATCCTCTGATTTGTTAAAGAGTCATGTGAGTTTAGGAAGTCATCTTCCATGACAGCTATCCTCATTTTTGAGAGAAGAAATTACTAACACATGGCTTTGATAATTACAAATGATTTCACTTACTGCTAAAAGACAAAAACAAGAGATGAAAGAAAATTTATTTTCTGTATTCAACACCTAACTCTCTGGGACAAAGGCAGGGAGAGGGTGGGTCATAGAACTTTGAGTTCAAGAAGGAGTTGATGAGACCGAGTAAATCTGAACAACAATAAGCGGAAGGAGAGGAGACATCGGTGAATGAGTGGACCCAAGCCAAGAGCAGTTGATAAACTTAGGTAAGCTGAATCAAAGATAGAATAAAAATAACAGGTAGACAAGGGGTGTAGTTAGACCCAAGGCAGTCAAGTCAGAATGCCCAGACATTAATCTTGGAAGCAGAGAACCAGATATTCAATAAGAGTCACAGCATCAGTTTTATCCTCTTCCCTTGGCAGACTCAAGGATGCCCATTCTGCCCAGAACAGCTCATAGGGCCATATTTTATTTCATGTTCATAGAAAGAACAATACGTATAAAGGCATAAAAGACTTTTACATAAGAAAGGAAGCTCCACTTTACTCATAGTCAGAGAGAGGCAAACAAAACACTACACTAAAATACCATTTTTCACCTTTCAGATTGGCAAAAAGTTCACTGTTGGAAAAACTGTAGGTAAACACTGTTTTTTACATATGGCTGGTGGGAGTATAAATTGGCACAGTTCCTATGGGGGGCAATTTGGCATTATCTATAAAAATTACAAATGTGTGTAGACACTGAACCACCTTGGGGAATTTAATCTATTGCTATATTAACACACCAATAAAATAATATATGTACAAAGTTACCTATTTATTAAATAGGAGAAATAGAAAACACCCAAAGGGCCAATAAACTATGGTATAGTTACATGATGAAACTCTAGGTGGCTGTAAATCAAATAATCCCCAAACTCTAAATTTCTAAAACAACAGTAAAATGAGGACTTTCTCTGTGAACTGTTGAGAACAGTGCTCTTGCAATAGAAGAGCAAGCCCAGTTGTGTGTGTAATATGAGTCTTTTTCTGCAAAAAAAGGAGAAGAAAGCTAAGAATGTATATTTCTATTTGCTTGTGTTTGCATAAGGAGCCTGGAACAATACATAAGAATTCGTTACATGTGGCTGTCTTCTAGAAGAGTAACTGAATGAATGAAGGACTGCAAGACTTGGCAGTATACATTAAAATTATTTGGTTTTCAAAATATATGAAAGAATTACTTAAAGATATTGTAAATTCTTTGTCCTCTCGGCATTTTGTAGAAGAGACAGAAAATAAAAAAAGAGAGTAATAACATAGTGTCTAATAATGATAATTACTAAGAATAAGAAGTAAAGTTCTGTAAGGGGAGTGAAAATAGTTGGATAGTGGATAGATGGATAGTGAAAATAGCTGTTATTTTAGATAAGGGGTTGAGGAAGGCCACTCTAAGAAGTCAATGTGAACAGAGAAAACTGAATGAGGCTAGAGGGGGCCATATAGACAACTTGGGAAAAAGTGATCTGGCAGAAGCAGCAGCAGTCGCCAGCATCATGCCATAGGACCGGATCTATTACATTAATCAAGATATAGCTTGGGGCTTTCGGAGAGGTAACCAAGGATGAGACTGTGATGGACATTTTGGGCCTTGGTCAGGTCTTTGAATTTTGTTCTCTGTGTGGCTGGAAAACAATGACCTTTCAGCTGACATCCAATGCTCTGCGGGTTCTTCTAGTCTCTTCTCTGTTCTGGCTCTATTTCCCTCCCGCCCTCCAGGGAGCCATGCTCACAGTAAAAATGCTCGCATATCCTCCTGATGTCCCTTCTTGCCAATCCTCAGCCTTGAACAACTTCCACTATTCGTTTTCTTTTTTTTTCTGGTAGCAGAATAAAAGATAGACTATGAGCCCAATGCTAGGCTCCACCACAAATTCATATTCATTAACCTCCTTTGGGCCTGAGTAGATAACTACAATTTTTTCACCTTTTATTAATTTTCTATTGCATTGTCTCAGACCTTATCCACACTCAGCCATCTCCCCAGTCACCATACATTAGCTGACAACTTTACCTCCTGCTTTAACAAAAATTGAATTCACTGAAGTTCCCTCAACTGAATTTGCAACTGACTCCTCTTCCCCTATAAATCCACTCCACCACCTGTTAACTTCTCTTTGTGAGTGGCACCCAATCACTCAGCTACCCAGTCAGAACCCTGGGAATCTTCCTGACCATCCCTGATTGCTTCAATGCTTACATTCAACTAGTGCCTTACCAAGGTAGATTCTACCTCCTAAATATATCTTAATACTAGCTCCCTGCTCTATTCGTACTTCTGCCTCAGATTAGTCCCTTATGCACGCACGCACGCACACACACACACACACACACACACACAATTTCCAGTAAATATAACTGCCTGTATTCTTCCCTAGCTTAAATACTCCCTAAGTATCTTCAGGATAAATTAAAATTCCTTGACAAGGGATACAAATTTCTTTATAACCTGGTGTCTCTTTACCTCTCTGTGGAAACATTTCTAAACATCTTCCACACCTACTTTCACATCTGCAAAATGGGGATATTAATACAAGTAACCTCATGGGATGTTTTGTGGACTCAATGTTTATCCCTCTCCCAAATGATGATTTGGTGGTAGGGCCTTTGGGAGGTAATTGAGGTTAGATTAGATCATGAAGGTGGGACTCTAATGACGGGATAACTCACTTTTAAGAAAACAAAGATTTCGCTTTCCCTCCTCTCATCCAAAGGAAACACACTGAGGAAAGACCAGGTGAGGATATAGTGAGTAGCTGACCATCTGCAAGCTGGAAAGAGAGCTCTTAGGAACTGAGTCCACTGTTAACTTGATCTTGAACTTCTCAGCCCCTAGAACTGTGAGAAATAAATGTTGTTTAAACCACTAGTCTATAGTATTTTATTATGACAGTCTAAGCAGGTCAATGGTTGTAACCATTACTGGGAAGCAATACATGTAAATTTCTCTGGAAAAAAATTGACCATGGTAAATGTTTTAAAAGTTGGTTACTGCAATTAGCATCCATTTCTACCCCAGGCTCACCCCCTTCCCACCTTATAGCAGTCCCAAAGTCTACTTGATGTTTCTGATTAGTCCTTACTCTCTTATTCTGTCAGATTATACATTCTGTCTGGAGCATCCGTTCATGTTCTCAGGACTCAGTTAGCACTCTAGGACCAGAGTTAAAATCTGTATCAGACAGCACCATTGTTTTGTCTTCATGCCCTAGTATGATCCTCTCCTTCAAGTATGAGCAGAACCTGTGACTTGCTTGCAGACAGAAAGTGTAGTTATTCTGTAGTTAATTATGTTATACTCATTTGCAGTTCCCATCTTGCTGGAGTCTCTGTCTTCCTTGATAACTCTGAAAAAGAAAGCTGCAGTGATGGAGAGGGCCACATGACAGCAAGCTGGGGGACATTCTCCAATGTCAACCTTGCAAGAGACAGCGCCTATTACAGCAGCTACAAACAATTGATTGTCCTCTCAAGAACCATGTGAACTTGGAAGAGGATTTTTCCCCTGTCAAATTCAGATGAGACCATAGTCCCAGATCACATCCTATTTGTACCCTGTAAGACCTTAGAGAGGATCCAACTAAGACCCGACCTGCAGGAACTAGGTGAAAATAAATGTTGTTTTTAAGCTGTTAAATGTATATTCATACTATGTAGTGGGCTTCCCACGAGGCATTAGTGGTAAAGAACCCCCCTGCCAATGCAGGGGACATAAAAAACACGTGTTCAATTCCTGGGTTGGGAAGATACCCCAGAGGAAGATGTGGCAACCCATTCCAGTATTCTGGCCTGGAGAATCCTGGAGAATCTGGTCTCAAAGAGTCAGACATGACTGAAGCAACTTAGCACACACAGGCAGTATTGTGTAGTAATAGATATCTAGAACATTATCCATCTGTACTTTCAGAACACTGCAATAGACCTTGTTTAAAGCTCTTATTCCTTCCTATTTGAAGTCTCTGCTTACTTCATGTTTTCCCTCTGCCTTGGAGACTTATGAAAGGATGATTACATCTTTCTTCGTAACCTGAGAGCCTTGCATGGCACAAATAGCCTTGTTGTTGCTGAATAAATGTTCATTGAATGCATTTCATTCCTATGTGTGCGAGCTAAGTCACTTCAGTTGTGACTGACTCTTTGAGACCTTGTGGGCTGTAGTGCGCCAGGCTCCTTGTGTCCATGGGATTCTCCAGGCAAGAATACTGGAGTGAGTTGCCATGCCTTCCTCCAGGGGATCTTCCCCACCCAGGGATCAAACCCACCTCTCTTCTGTCTCCTGTAGTGGCGGATGGTCTCTTTACCACTAGCGCCACCTAGGAAGCCCTTCCCTCCTATAGTACTTTCCAGATACTTGAAGACAAGCAGTTAGATTCTTGATTGGGTGCAAGGGTTTAAAACTTGGCTTGCAAGTGTATGAAACTGAAATAGATCACAAGGGGACGAAGATGACAACTGCATGGTGATGTGTCTAGTGTCAGCTTTTCAATAGAGTCATCTTGATTAATGAGGTCCTTCATTTGTGCAGTCACTAGGAAATGAAAAAAAAAAAAATCCATTTCTTCTTATAGTCTATTTTCAAAGGCACTGGCTTCTCATTATGAATAATCAAATACCACTGTGAAAGAAGGGCAAACTTGAAATGACTAACTTTTAGCTTTTAAGGCTTACTATTCAAGTAAAGAGTAAAATATTCCTTTTATAAAACTGATGTTTTGATTTCACTTGGATAATTTAGCACTTTGGAAAATGACAGCATTCTTGTTCAATCATCTGGTTAACGAATCTGTTTGAGGCATCTCCTTGCAAGAAAATTCCAAGGGTTTGTTTTTTAATTTTGGGGAGGCAGTTGAAGAGTAGTATATTGTATGCATACTATAAATGTGTTTCTCATGAAATTATAATACAAATTCCTGGAAAAAAACCACAGTGACTTTGTATATTTATTTAGGGATAATAGGTAATCAATACATATTTATTAACGTGAATTAAATTCTAGTGATTTTTCTTTTTTTGTAAATACAGTGTAAAGATCACAGTATTTGGAATTAAGAGGTGCAGGTTTCTGTTATATTTCTCACTGTTGCAAACTATATAACCTCGAAGAGACCTGCCAATGGTCTGTGGGTATCCTTACTCCTTCTCCTGAGCTTGAAGTCTCGTAAAGTGTTATAACAGGACTTAGAGTGTGATATGGGACCAATGTCCCTGCTGCTATTTAACATAGTACTGAAGGGCCTGGTCAATGCTGTGAGGAAAGAAAAAGAAATCAGAGAAATGAGGACTGGAAGGAAAGATTCAAATAAATAAATAAATAAAACCTGACAAAATATTAGACCTATTAAGAGCTTAGCAAGGTAGCTAAACATAAGACCAAAGTACAAAAATTAAAACAGCCATTTCTATAAAAGCAATAAGCATCTAGAAAATTTAATTAAAATGAAAACCTTCCACAATAGCAACAAGTACAAAGAATTCTAAGTTAAATGGAATACACAAGACTTCCATGGGGCGGGGGGGGGGGGGGGGGTTAAAAA
>SJXQ01010798.1:300485-328356 GCA_006408695.1 Aepyceros melampus | reverse complement strand
CTCTCTCTCTCTCTCCCTCTCTCTGTCTCTCTCCCTCTCTCTCTGTCTCTCTGTGTGTGTGTCTCTCCCTCTATCCTCTATCTCTCTCTCCCTCTCTCTCTCTCTCCCTCTCTCAGCAGCCCTCCCCGCCCGGCTCTGCAGTGGGTGCAGGAAGGAGATTTATAGCGGCTGCAGCGTGGCTCTCGCCTCCCAGACACAGGCTCATCCCACACGAAGCTTCTTTATATGGGGCTGTTAGCTCTGCTCCGCTGACTTGGGAGGCTACATATTTTTAATCTTTATTATTTTTAATGCTATACTTCATCCCTGGGCTTCTGGCTCCAACCCCATTCTGACCTCAGAATTCTAACAGCCGCAGAGCCACTGCCATCCGTCACCCCCACGCTGAGCGCCCGGGGTTCTTAAATTAAAAAGCGTGGGAGGGAGCGGATCTCGGCGCGCCTCTTGCCCTGAACAGTCTGCAGAGGAGAGGCCGCGGCACGCTCTGACCTAGACCAGCGCAGCGCTGGCGCGCAGCGGCCTGACTCTGAGCTGGATGCTGCCCGGAGGCAGGATCAGAACAGCTTACAAGGCGTCTCCTTCAAGGGACGCTAGACACACAGGAGGGGAAGGGCCGCAGAGAGCGCAGCGCCCGGCTGCGCGCCCTAAGCTCCAGGGCCCCTCAGCCCCATGCCCTGTGCTGTGTAGCTGGAGGGGCGTAGGGCCAGAACTCTGCCTCCATGCTCCCTGCAGACCGCTGGGACCTCAGCGATCACACCTCTGCTGGGTCTCATTTGTGCTCACCTCTGGCTCCTCTGAGCGCAGGGGTCAGGCGGCCCCATGAAGGGGTCTCCAGAGAGCGCCAAGCTTGTGAAGCACAGACTTATCCGTGGGGACTGCTGCCAGCGCAGCTGTGCCCTTGAAAACGCCCCAAGCATCCTCACAGCGCGTCCACGGGCACTGACCCCTCTGAGCCCTCCCATCTCTCTGCAGAACAGATTTCCAGAGACACGTTTGCAGATGAGAGAAGGGCCCAGAGAAGATGGATGGTTTCCCACCCCCTGCAGCCCCCGTGGGATGGAGCCAGCAGCCTGGAATTCACAACTCGTGGCCCCAGGTTCACCCTCGGGGGTGGGTTTCTCTCCTGCGGAGGATGGAGGCATATCGCAGTCTGACAGCCTGACGCAGTCTGACGCGCGCTCTGCAGCCCTTACAGCAGGGGAGGACCCCTTCCCGCTCTGGGCCGCGGGTCAGGCTGAGTTCTGGGGGTGGCAGGCGGCCACCACTTGGACCAGCTCCGAGAATCCAGAGGGCTCTGTTCCTCCGCCAAAACCTTTCCCGCCAGCTCCGCTGATGGTGATCATTTATCATTCATCCTTCAGAATTAAGGTAAAACCTTAATTCTGCAGAGACCCCTGGGAAAGCGCCTTTCCTGGGAGCAGGTTTTCGTCAGGCAGGGGGGACTCTGCAGAGGGCAGCCGGAGGTGCTGGGCGATGCCCACCGGGCCACCGTCCGAGGCCAGAGTGGCCTCTTGTGCCGGAACCGAATGAAACGTGCGCTGCTCTGCCCCTTGTGCCTTGCCTTCCAGCTTCAGTTTAAAGACGGTCCTTCTGTTTAATGACTTTCGTATCTCAGCCTTCTTGTCTTTCCAGGACAGCATCTATAGGTATTCTTAAAAGGCCACTTGGTGTACAGAACCACACCAGAGGCTATGTCTACTGAAAGTCAGAGTCACTCAGTGGTGTCCGACTCCTTGCGCTCCATGAACTGTACAGTCCATGGGATTCTCCAGGCCAGAACACTGGAGCGGGTAGCTGTTCCTTTCTCCAGGGGATCTTCCCCAACCAGGGATCCAACCCGGGTCTCCCACACTGCAGGCGGATTCTTTACCAGCTGAGCCACCAGGGAAGCCGAAGAATACTGGAGTGGGCAGCCTATCCCTTCTCCAGGGAATCTTCCAGACCCAGGAATTGAACCAGGGTCTCCTGCAGTGCAGGCAGATTCTTCACCAGCTGAGCTACCAGGGAAGCCCAAAATGTCTACTGGGTGACTATTAAATACGTGCTAGTAACATAGCCTGGAGAATCCCAGGGACGGGGGAGCCTGGTGGGCTGCCGTCTATGGGGTTGCACAGAGTCAGACACGACTGAAGCGACTTAGCAGCAGCAGCAGCAGTAACAAAACACTGCAGATGGATCACAAACCATCACAATAGCCTTTTCAAACAGCGTCACTGGCACATTCTACCAAACATTTAAAGAAAAATTAATACCAATCCTCCTCAAACTCTTTCAAAAATACAAGAGGAGGGAATGGTTCCAAAATCATGTTGCATAAATTACCCTGACACCAAAACCAGACAGAGACCCACAAGAAAAGGCAGCTGCAGGGCGACGTCTCTGACACACGGAGACACAAAAACGCTCTGCAGGGCATTAGCCAAGAGAGTTCAGCGATGTGCGGAAAGGATCAGACCCCACGATCAATGGGATTTACTCCAGGGCGGCAAGGATGGTTCAACACCTGCAAGTCAACCCAAGTGACACACCATGTTAGCAAAATAAAGGATGAAAATCAGACTGCATCAAGTTTTAAGCAGCTGAATAATCTGACTATATGGTTTCATATTCTAAATTTGCTTGTGGGAACTTGTTAGCACTACTTTTTGTTGATTTTTTTAGGCTAGCAATACAAAGAGGTGAAGTAAAGAATGAAGTCACAACTTTAAAGAGAGATTCTCCTGGTGTTTAATTAGTAGCTGAACCTTTCGTGAATGTGTCTTACGGGTGAATCTCAGGGTACAAAGCTCCCAGTCCCTCGTAATTCTCTCTCCCATGGTTTCTAAAACCATACCCGGCTACCCTCTGGAAGGTCAGTGTCATCTTCTCTGGCTAAATCAAAAGACTTTACTTGGGGGTCTCATTCCTCACATCCTCTCCAGAAAAAACAAAGCAAAAGAAAACCGTGGGGTTCTGTGATGACGACTCTCCTCTGGCTTTTGCTGGTGGTTGGTTGGTTTCTTTCCTGGCAGCTTTCTCTCTCTGTTTCCTGTTTGTTAGCGTGGGCACCAGCTGTTGGGGGGCTCTGGGCTCCCCGTGCATCTCTCTGTAAACACCTTGCTCTCTGTTGCTCCTTCTTTCTCCTGCCTCTTCAAGGGAAGGAAAAGGCTCTGCACTTCCTCTGACCTTCACTTGACCTTGCATCTCTTCCCTGCCTCCATCTTACCAACTGCCATGGACCATGTACTAAGCTAAACAGTCTCTCCTCACAGTGAATCCTCCGCTTAGATCCCCCTGTTCCTCAGTCTAAGAATGGGCTGAGCACACATAATTAAAAAGCAAATAACCATTGCATTTAATTATATCAATACTTCATCCATCAAAAATGCCATTTAGAGTATACAAGATGTGCTCATATGAATTCCCCTGTTTGATTTTTATGAAAACCTTTTCAGAAGGAGATGACAGACATTGTTTCTGTTTTATGAATGAGAACATCCAGGCCCAGGAATAAGGACTTGGGTTTAATTGGTGCTGGTTCAGCTCCCTGCTTGGTGCCTCATTCAGTCCTCTCTACAGTGTCCGTGACTCCGGAAAGATGAAGGGATGGAGCCAAGGCAAAAGCAGCACCCAGCTGTAGATGGGCCTGGTGGTGGAAGCCAGGTCCGATGCTGTAAAGAGCAATATTGCATAGGAACCTGGAATGTCAGGTCCATGAATCAAGGCAAATTGGAAGTGGTCAAATAGGAGATGGCAAGAGTGAACGTCAACATTCTAGGAATCAGCGAGCTAAAATGGACTGGAATGGGTGAATTTAACTCAGATGACCATTATATCTACTACTGTGGGCAGGAATCCCTCAGAAGAAATGGAGTAGCCCTTGTAATCAAGAAAAGAGTCCAAAATGCAGTATTTGGGTGTGATCTCAAATAAGACAGAAAGATCTCTGTTTGTTTCCAAGGCAAACTATTCAGTATCACAGAAATCCAAGTCTATGCCCAGACCACTAATGCTGAAAAGGCTAAAAGTGAATGGTTCTATGATGACCTACAAGACCTTCTAGAACTAACACCCAAAAAAATGTCCTTTTCTTCATAGGGGACTGGAATGCAAAAGTAGGAAGTCAAGAGATACCTGGAGTAACAGGCAAGTTTGGCCTTGGAGTACAGAATGAAGCAGGGCAAAGACTAATAGAGTTTTGCCAAGAGAACTCTCTGGTCATTGCAAAGACCCTCTTCCAACAACACAAGAGAAGACTCTACACATGGACATCACCAGATGGGCAATACAGAAATCAGATTGATTATATTCTTTGTAGCCGAAGATGGAGAAGCTCTATACAGTCAGCAAAAATAAGACTGGAAGTTGACTGTAACTCATACCATGAACTCCAGATTAAAAAATTCAGACTCATATTGAAAAATGTAGGGAAAAACCACTAGATCATTCAGGTATGACCAAAATCAAATCCCTTATGATTATACAGTGGAAGTAAGAAATAGATTCAAGGGATTAGATCTGATAGAGTGCCTGAAGAACTATGGATGGAGGTTCATGACATTGTACAGAAGTCAGTGATCAAGACCATCCCCAAGAAAAAGAAATGCAAAAAGGCAAAATAGTTGTCTGAGGAGGCCTTGCAAATAGCTGAGAAAAGAAGAAAAGCAAAAGGCAAAGGAGAAAAGAAAGATATACCCACATGAATGCAGAGTTCCAAAGAATAGCAAAGAGAGATAAGAAAGCCTTCTTCAGTGAGCAATGCAAAGACATAGAGGAAAAGAACAGAATGGGAAAGACTAGAGATCTCTTCAAGAAAATTAGAGATACCAAGGGAACATTTCATGCAAAGATGGGCTCAATAAAGGACAGAAATGGTATGGACCAAACAGAAGCAGAACGTATCAAGAAGAGGTGGCAAGAATACACAGAAGAACTGCACAGAAAAGATCTTCATGACCCGGATAATCACAGTGGTGTGATCACTCACCTAGAGCCAGAGATTCTGGAATGTAAAGTCAAGTGAACCTTAGGAAGCATCACTACAAACAAAGCCAGTGAAGGTGATGGAATTCCAGTTGAGCTGTTTCAAATCCTGAAAGATGTGCTGTGAAAGTGCTGCACTCAATATGCCAGCAAATTTGGAAAACTCAGCAGTGACCACAGGACTGGAAAAGGTCAGTTTTCATTCCAGTCCCAAAGAAAGGCAATGCCAAAGAATGTTCAAACTACCACACAATTGCACTCATCTCACATGCTAGCAAAGTAATGCTCAAAATTCTCCAACTGAGGCTTCAGCGGTGTGTTAACCACACTGCTGATGTTCAAGAACTTCCAGATGTTCAAGCTGGATTTATAAAAAATAGAGGCACCAGAGATCAAATTGCCAACATCCACTGGATCATCAAAAAAGCAGGAGAGTTCCAGAAAAACATCTACTTCTGCTTCATTGACTATGTTAAAATCTTTGACTGTGTGTATCACAACAAACTGTGGAAAAATCTTAGAGGTGGAAATACCAAACCACCTTACCTCCCTCCTCAGAAACCATATGCAGGTCAAGAAGCAACAGTTAGAACAAGACATGGAACGACAGACTGGTTCCAAATCAAGAAAGGAGTAAGTCAAGGTTGCATATTGTCACCCTGCCAATTTAACTTCTATGCAGAGTACATCATGCGAAATGCTGGGCTGGATGAAGCGCAAGCTGGAATCAAGATTGCCAGGAGCAATATCAATAACCTCAGATACGCAGATGACACCACTCTTAAGGCAGAAAGTGAAGAGGAACTAAATTAGAGCCTCTTGACGAAAGTAAAAGAGGAGAGTGAAAAAGCTGGCTTAAAATTCAACATTGAAAAAACTAAGATCATGGCATCCGGTCCCATCACTTCATGGGAAGTAGATGGGGAAACAATGGAAACAGTGAGAGACTTTATTTTCTTGGGATCCAGAATCACTGCGGATGGTGACTGCAGCCCTGAAATTAAAAGACAGGTTGCTCCTTGGAGGAAAAGCTATGGCCAAACTAGACAGCATGTTAAAAAACAGAGACATTATTTTGCCAACAAAGGTCCGTCTAGTCAAAGCTATGGTTTTTCCAGTAGTCATGTATGGATGTGAGAGTTGGACTATAAAGAAAACTGAGTGCTGAAGAATTGATGCTTTAGAACTGTCGTGTTGGAGAAGACTCTTGAGAGTCCCTTGGACTGCAAGATCAAACCAGTCCATCCTAAAGGAAATCAGTCCTGAATATTCATTGGAAAGACTGAAGCTGAAGCTCCAATACTTTGGCCACCTGATGCAAAGAGCTGAGTCACTGAAAAAGACCCTGATGCTTGGAAAGATTGAAGGCAGGAGGAGAAGGGGATGACAGAAGATGAGATGCTTGGCTGGCATCACCGACTCTATGGACTAGAGTTTGAACAAGCTCCAGGAGTTGGTGATGGACAGAGAGGCCTGGTGTGCTGCAGTCCCTGGGGTCTCAAAGAGTTGGACACGACTGAGCGACTGAACTTAACTGAACTCCAGTATCAGTGCAAGAGCTCAAGCAAAGTTTCCCTCTCGTCCAACGTGCCCTCTTCCCCAGATCAGATCCTGATACTCTGTGTCTAGAGAAAGACCCAAGGTGACGGATTGTGTCACGTTGCCCTCGGACTCACGGTGACTGAGCGGTGTGGTCCCTCACATCAGCAGCTGTGAAGGAAAGCTTATTTCCTGCCACCTCACCAGAGACACTCATCACCTGAGAAGAGGCCCTCCAGGTTAGCATCCACCTCCCCGTGCACACGGTGTGCACAGCTCCTGGCTGCTTGGCTGGGTCATTGTCTCCTGATACCTTTGACTGAAATAGAAATTCTTCTTAGCTTTTGTTCACTGATGCTCACGACTTCTCCAAATTTATCTTCCAAGAGTGGTTGAGCTTCCGACTTGCAGGGCTCTGAGCTGGACTTGATGTCCTGCTGTGAAACCAGACGAAGATGCAAGGGCTATTTAGCTCAGCCCTCCTCAACTGTTGTGTCTGTGGTCATTTTCTTGCTTTGTCATTTTACTTTCCCTTTTTTTTAAACCGAGAGTCCATGTGAAAGCAAAGCACATGGAGGTTGATGGGATTCTCCCACCATCTCACGGTCCCAGGCGCCTCCCTTAACTTACGGGGCCTCAGTTTCTTATCGCTGCAGTGAAATCAGATATAAGAGGTACATTTCTGCAACCCAGATTCCAAGGAAACGGCAGCATTCTTGTTATAATTCTGTCATTCTTATCAATGAGGTGGCAGTAACTGGACTTCATGCTTCCAAACGTCTAGGATCCAGGACTTGCCTGCTCTTATCTGATGCCTATTTAAAATTTTAGCAGCAATCTTATAAATGAGTTTTTTAAAAAGCAACTTCTCCCTCACAATGACTATTAAGGAATAACATTATCAAGGAGCATCACCATTTCCAAGTGATCTTCTGTATTAAATCCTGTAATCCTCCCCACAGCCTTGCGAGAATATCAGTTCAGTTCAGTTCAGTTCAGTTGCTCAGTCGTGTCCGACTCTTTGCGACCCCATGAATCGCAGTACGCCAGGCCTCCCTGTCCATCACCAACTCCCAGAGTTCACTCAGACTCACGTCCATTGAGTCCGTGATGCCATCCAGCCATCTCATCCTCAGTTGTCCCCTTCTCCTCCTGCCCCCAATCCCTCCCAGCATCAGGGTCTTTTCCAATGAGTCAACCCTTCGCATGAGGTGGCCAAAGTACTGGAGCTTCAGTTTTAGCATCATTCCTTCCAAAGAAATCCCAGGGTTGATCTCCTTCAGAATGGACTGGTTGGATCTCCTTGCAGTCCAAGGGACTCTCAAGAGTCTTCTCCAACACCACAGTTCAAAAGCATCAATTCTTCGGTGCTCAGCCTTCTTCACAGTCCAACTCTCACATCCATACATGACCACAGGAAAAACCATAGCCTTGACTAGATGTGAGCGACTGAACTGAACTGAAAGATTAGGAAGTATTTCTACCCTTGAATGCTCCTGGGTTGCTGTACATTCGAGGAATGCCAGCAAGACCTAACTGAAGATCCCTTATCCTCAAGTGTCTCACAAGACCTCCCATAACACTGAGACCGCCATTCTGCAGGCATTTGATTTGGGAGGGGCCTAAAATTCTAAAGGCTTGCCAGATGGTGCTAGTGGTGAAGAATCGTCTTGCCATTGCAGGAGATGCAGGAGACTCAGGTTGGATCCCTGGATCGAGAAGATCCCCTGGAGTAGGAAATGGCACCCACTCCAGTGTCTTTGCCTGGAGAATCCCATGGGCAGAGGAGTCTGGTGGGCTACGCCATGGGGTCACAAAGAGTCGGACACGACTCAGCCTGCCCTGTACTCACTTGATGTGAAAATTTCTAAAATGTTGAGTGTACTCATCAAGTAGAAGGTATCTGCCTCAGTAAGGAACACAGGTTACTCCCCACCCCCCTGTCCCTAGTATTCCTAAAATCACAAAACATTTTAGATAAAAGCCAGGGGAACCAGTCCCAAATTCTTATCTGTTATCTATCATGATCTGTCTGCGTCTCATCCTCTTTAGAATAAGTACTTGCAGCCTCAGGAACCTTGAGAGAACTGAAAAGCCTTAAGGGGCATGATTGTGGTTGTGTTTGGTGGGGGAAGTAAGTCAGTGTTAAGCTTGGCTTGTCCTGGGTCCACCTTCAATAACTCTCTGAATACACAGCGTTCCAACCATCACTTACCCTTTTCTCTAACACTTGTAGCGTCAGGAACCTTGAGAGAACTGAAAAGCCTTAGGGGCATGGTTGCCAGTTGCCTCAGAGAGGCTGAGTCAACCCTGCTTCTGGGCCAGGTGGATTAAAGCGAAGGGAAAGAAATGATAATCCCATGACCTTTGAGAGCTCTTTGAAACCAGGATAAATGTTGACTTGGTTGGGTTGGAGGACTCAGGCTGGAAAGGGGTCTTCTCACAGCACGCTCTCCCTCTGAGGAATGAGCAGGACTCTGATGTTTGACTGCCAAGGGTAGTGTGGACCCCTCCAGCCCGGGTCCAGCACTCTTGTGTTGCGATGACGTCGCCGCTCACGTGCGCCTGCTCTGTGTTTGCTCCCGCAGGTGGCTGGTTTGCTTGGTCGTCTGCTGCTTGCTGACCCTCATCTTGGTTTTTTACCTCCTGGGCTTGCTGTGCGGCACGTTGGGCTATGACCAGAATGCCACCCCAACCAGACGAGGCTGCGTCTCGAACACCGGGGGCCTCCTCCTCATGGTGTGAGTCTCGGTACTTCCTTGGTCTGTGAAGGGTGGAAACACAGGGTGGGGACCGTGGTGTGACAGGGACCCGCTGGCCTCCGGGCCAAGCACTCTGGGTTCCAGCGACAGACAGGGGAGACCTGATGTGATCATGCTTTCATTGGTTTGGGAAATTCCATTAAGCATAAAAGTCAAGGAACTCTAGGTTGGTGGCACTTTGAGAGACAAGCTTAAAATCCATGTTTATATGTGAATTCATGTGTGACTTCCCTGTAGCTCAAATNCCAAGCACTCTGGGTTCCAGCGACAGACAGGGGAGACCTGATGTGATCATGCTTTCATTGGTTTGGGAAATTCCATTAAGCATAAAAGTCAAGGAACTCTAGGTTGGTGGCACTTTGAGAGACAAGCTTAAAATCCATGTTTATATGTGAATTCATGTGTGACTTCCCTGTAGCTCAAATGGTAAAGAATCTGCCTGTCATGCAGGAGACCAGGGTTCGATTCCTGGGTTGGGAAGTTCTTCTGGAGAAGGGAATGGCAATCCACTCCAGTATTCTTGCCTGGAGAATTCCATGGACAGAGAAGCCTGGTGGGCTACAGTCCGTGGGGTCGCAAAGAGTCGGACATGACTGAGCGACTAACACACGTGTGTATGGTAGGCTCCTCCACAAAGCAGCTATCAGGAAATTATTTCCAAGTTTGCTTTCTTAACTCTCATTATTTTCCCCCATATCTGTCTATCTCTCTGGGCTTCCTTGGTGGCTCAATGGTAAAGAATCCGCCTGCCAAAGCAGGAGATGCAGGTTTGATCCCTAGGTTGGGAAGATCCGCTGGAGAAGAAAATGGTAATCCACCCCAGTATTCTTGCCTGGGACATTCCATGAGCAGAAGAGCCTATCGGGCTACAGTCCACAGGGTCGAAAAAGACTCACACACGACTTAGCAGCTAAAAACAACAGCATCTATCTCTCTATCTATCGATCTATCTACCAACCCATGCATTCACCAGATACTTCCTGAAGGTTGATCTGACAGCAGACACTGTTCACTCTGAAGCTCTAGAGACTCGATTTAGAACAGAGATTGAGGAGCCAGCACCTTGGGAGTTAGACAGGTAGCCTGTATAAGTGATGGGATCAGATATGAGGTACCAGCGGTGCTAAACGTGACGCAGACTGGACCAGTTATCCCTGTTTCAGTCGGATTTGCATCCAAGTTCCTATCTTTGTAGAGAAAACCGTTAACTAGCTTATAACAAAGCAGAGGGGGCATGTGCTAGATGGAAGTGGAGGTGCCAGAAATGTAAGCCAGTGGCCAGGGGTAAAAGCACGGAATGCCCCCCAGAGGGGAAGCTCTGCGATATTCTCTTTTCCTATAAACTCCTGGGATTGAGTTGGGGATGGTGGTGATGAGGCACCAGGGGAGGGTTAAGATTTAGAAGAGGTGTTTTGCACCATAGGGAACAAAAACCACAGCCATTTCTTTACGTGTGTCTATAGTGACATTCATTAATTTGCTTTTTTAAACGTTGGGTCACTATAATAATCTGGCTACTTAAGAGCTGTGACTCTAAAGTTAAGGCCACTTCCATAAAGCTTCAGGCTTCACTGTAGTACAAGCCTTTACTCACATGAGTACAGGCACATGAGTTTTTGTTTTATTGAAGCATAGTTGATTTACAATGTGTGTTAATTTCTGCTGTACAGCGAAGTGACTCACATGTATACATTCCTTTTTATATTCTATTCAGTGATGGTTTATTCCAAGATATTAAATATAGTTCCCTGTGTATACAGTAGGTTCAGTTCAGTTCAGTCGCGCAGTTGTGTCCGACTCTTTGCGACCCCATGAATCGCAGTACGCCAGGCCTCCCTGTCCATCACCAACTCCCGGAGTTCACTCAGACTCACGTCCATTGAGTCTGTGATGCCATCCAGCCATCTCATCCTCGGTCGTCCCTTTCTCCTCCTGCCCCCAATCCCTCCCAGCATCAGGGTCTTTTCCAATGAGTCAACTCTTCGCATAAGGTGCCCAAAGTACTGGAGCTTCAGTTTTAGCATCATTCCTTCCAAAGAAATCCCAGGGTTGATCTCCTTCAGAATGGACTGGTTGGATCTCCTTGCAGTCCAAGGGACTCTCAAGAGTCTTCTCCAACACCACAGTTCAAAAGCATCAATTCTCAAGAGGCAGGTCAGGTGGTCTGGTATTCCCATCTCTTTCAGAATTTTCCACAGTTTACTGTGATCCACACAGTCAAAGGCTTTGGCATAGTCAATAAAGCAGAAATAGATGTTTTCTGGAACTCTCTTGCTTTTTCCATGATCCAGCGGATGTTGGCAATTTGATCTCTGGTTCCTCTGCCTTTTCTAAAACCAGCTTGAACATCAGGGAGTTCACGGTTCACGTATTGCTGAAGTCTGGCTTGGAGAATTTTGAGCATTACTTTACTAGCATGTGAGATGAGTGCAATTGTTCGGTAGTTGGAGCATTCTTTGGCATTGCCTTTCTTTGGAATTGTTTATCCATCCCAAATGTCATAGTTTGTATCCGCTGACCCCAAACTCCCAGCCCATCCCTCTCCCTGTCCTACCCCTTCCCTGAGCAAGCACCACTCTTTCTCTATGTCTGTGAGTCTTTCTGTTAGGTTCATTTGTGGGTTTTTTTTTTTTAAGTGAAGTTTTAAAAATAACCTTAAAGCTAATGACATGAGAATCTGCCAGAACTGGATAAAGCTGGACAGAGTTCCACCCATGGAAAAGCCTTCTTGCTCACATGCCTAAACTTCAGGAATTAAGCCAACAAGGAAGAGTGTATTTGCCCAGCCTTTTGTTTAAATGTCCACAGCTACAGACAGAAGATTAATTTAATGTTCAAAATTTAATAATCCTATCACTTGGCTATTTTGTCAGTATTTTTATGGTGGATTTATGTGTTGTTGATGCATCTTTTTAATAATTGAAGGGAGAAAGTAAATTGCTCTGAAAAGGTTCAACTTTCATAACAGTCTATTCTACTTTTGGGGGGAAATGAAAGCAAAAAAAAAAAAAGTGATATCTAGCTCCAAAAAAATAAAATAAAATAGAGTCATGAGCAAACTGATGGGAGGCTGAGAGCCACTTTAGTTTGGATGCAATACTCACGTCTCAGGTTAAGGGATCTCTAAAGTGTTAGAGTCACATGTAAACCTATGACTTAGGAGCCGTAGGACCCATCTCAGCAGTAGGGGAAAGGCTGGTAGCTATCACTTGCTGTCAGATGCATCCTGGGTAGTCTGCACCCTGAGGGTGTCTGTAATTTCTTTTTTGTCCCATTGAGCCCACCCCTCAGCATGGCATGCTTTGCTGTGCTTGGCAGAATGCTGCGTCTTTTGAGACATCTGGTCAACAATTGGATGGACTCATCAAACTAGGAGAGTGCTGCTTCTTCCTTCTAATCACTGACTTGCTTGTAGAAATGAGAAAGAGTATGTTTAGTTCAGCTTCACGCCAAAACACCACCTGCTCTTTGAAAGTGGTTGATACTGTCCAATCAAGAGCGTGGTCTCTCTATCAACCAAGCAAGAGTCCTTGTCACCCAGGAGCATCCGAGTGAAAAGATCTGAAAGGAGGAGTCCTGGCTTCTCTGTGGTCCTGTGTCTTCTAAGGCTCCGGGGAGCATTGTAGGGGCTGAGTGGGGTGCAGTGGTGAACGTCCATTGGCCACACCACGGGGCTCTCCCCTCTGTAGAAATGAAAACAGGAAACCCCCATGGACACCCCATCCTCCCCTCTAACTCGCCTCTCTGCACTGACGTCTCGAAATGAAGATCTGCGTCTGCTGCCTGTTTCCTGGTCTCCCACCTCCTGCCACTGTGATTCCTCGCTGGTCACTGTCAGGCCAGCAGTGCCTCTGTGTCTCCAGTTCAGTGTGCTTCTCTGAGTCCTTCTCAAACGTCACAGCAGTGATGGAACAGCTGCCCCTCCTGCAAACACGCCTTAACTCCCAGTGACCTCACACCCTCCTGGTTTCCTTCACACCCTCCTGAGCCTCCACCGTGGTCTTCTTTGCTGACTGTCTTTCTACTACTTCTTGTTAAAATGATGAGGTCCCCCCAGGCCCACTCAGTCCTAGGCTTGCTCCTGCCTTCCCCTGCAGCCCCGAGGATCAGTCATCATTTCTAAGCCACTGACTCCCTAAAGTAGGTCTGTAAGCCAGGCCTCTGTGCTCCAAACACCAAACTACATCTGCACAGCCTCTCCTCCGCCATGTCTCCCTGAAAACAGGACCTTGTAAAAGTCCATCCTCTCCCCCTTTCCCTGTCCCTGGTGCTGACGAGCCCTGGTGCACCCTTCCTGTTCCTTCCCTTCCCTTCGAGCGCACGAGTGTTCACCATATCCTCCTGTATCTTCCTCCCAGTTCAGCCCTCTTTCACCCTTGACTCCACTCCACCACTCCCAGCTGCAACAGGCTCCCATCTGGGGCCAGAAAGAGCCAGCTCCCTGACACCCTCCACTGTGGGCACCTGTCCCTCCACCCTTCACACGCAGCCAAGAGGGCTTGTTTTCACAGAGAGAAGTCAGGGCGCATTCCTCCAATGCTTAAAGACCTTCAGCGGCCTTCCCTCTGGGGATCCTCCAGGCTTCCCCGCTGAATGCCCCTGCCTGCCCCCTTGGGTTGTCCCTCACAGCACTTCCCTGTCTGTATCCCTCTGAATATCTGAATACATCCGCCCCTTTCAGACTCCTCAGAGTACATTTCCTGCTGCCAACTGAAAAAAACGCACCCCCTAAAAGCTGAGAAGTACGCTGTATTTGGCGGACAAAACTGAGGACTTAAGGCCAGGACACAGCCTCTCAAGTCGCTCTGAGGGAGGGATCCTCTCTGAAGAGGTGAGGGAGGAGCCAGGCCACAGAGGAGTTTTTCCAACAAAGATCTGGTCCTCTGAGCCTCAGAAGATTAGTGCTAATTAAAGAAAACCACCTAGGATTGGTCTCTCTGGGTCTGAGTTACTTCACTCAGTATGTTATACAATGTTGCTTCTATGTGGAATCTAACAAAACAGGGTACAAATGAACTTTTATTTGTAAAACAGCAATAGCCTCATGAACGGACTAAACACACGTATGGTTACCGGGGAGTAAAGGGAGATGGGACACACTGGGAGATCGGGGTAGACGCACGCATGCACCATGGTATATAAAAAAGAGAACTGATAAGAACCTGCTGCATAGCGCAGGGAACTCGACCCCGTGTTCTGTGATGGGCTATGTGGGAAAAGAATCCAAAGCAACAAACAGTGGACATGCGTATAGGCGCAGCTGATTGACTTTGCTGTGGTCCACCCGAAACTAGCCCAACATTCTGCAAATTAAAGAGAAAACTTACAAGGCAGGCGGTGTGTCTACAGAGTCATCTCTTAAAAAAAGAAAAGAAAGCCAGATAGTCTGGGCTCACTGACATCGTTCCTGCGACGAGCGCCTCAGCTCTCCTCCCGAGTCTGCAGGGGGCGTCCTTTCGGGGTGGCTACAGCGGGTGGTGGCTAGATGGGGGGGAGGGGTGCATCCTGTTTCTATACTGAGCCCCCCAGGGCTCACCGTTGGCGCAGGTGTAGCGTCCTTTGCTGATAGGACAGGCAGCATCTCCCACGGACACCAGCTTATAGTCTCCTCCTCACCGGCAGCCTCGGTTCCCGCAGGTGACCCCAGGTCCGCATCTGCGCCACAGTGCTGGGCTGCAGGCAGGCCAGCGACCCAGGGCCAAGTGTCCCCTGAAGATGCGCCTTGCACTTCCTGTCTGCATCCCTGGGTAGGCTGAGCCAGGGCTAACCTGCCGAAAGCTGACGTCCCAGGGCCTTTTATATGCCGACTAGGTAGAATGAGTAAGTTCTGGTAACAGTGAATAACTGCCTGCAGAATTACTAACTTTTTCTCCATTCGTTTGTTTTTCCAGTGGGGCTGGGTTCAGTTTCTTCTTTTCTTGGATAATCATGACCATCGTGGTGCTGACTTTCGTCGCTGGTGGAAATATGGAAAAACTGGTCTGTGAGCCTTACAGAAACAAAAAATTATTCCAGGTAAATATGGACTGTATGTCCATTATGAAGGGCTTGAGCCAAAGCTTTTATTCTCCCCCCCCCATGCCTAGTGGTCGGAGAAGGCAATGGCACCCCACTCCAGTACTCTTGCCTGGAAAATCCCATGGACGGAGGAGCCTGGTAGGCTGCAGTCCATGGGGTCACTAAGAGTCGGACAAGACTGAGCGACTTCACTTTCACTTTTCACTTTCATCCATTGGAGAAGGAAATGGCAACCCACTGCAGGGTTCTTGCCTGGAGAATCCCAGGGACCGGGGAGCCTGGGGGGCTGTCATCTATGGGGTCGCACAGAGTTGGACACGACTGAACGACAGCAGCAGCAGCAGCTGCATGCCTAGTGGGTTTCGTCAAGAGTAAAAAGATGAACACCTGGTTTGTACTCAGTAGGTTGAGACTTCATCTATTTGTCAGAGCAAAAATAATGGCAGTACAGGTGCCTCTTGAACACCAGGGCACTGGGGGTGAGGATCCTCTGGGCATTCAACTTATATTCAGCCTTCTGTTCACATGATTACTCCATATACCCTTCCTCGGATTCCACCAACCTCAGACCACATAGCACTATATTATTTACCCTGAAAAAAATTCACATAGAAGTGAATCCTTACAGGTCAAACCCATGTTGTTGAAAGGTCAACTGTATTCTTTTTTAATGTCAGTGAAATTGATACCAGGAGTTAAGGCTTACTCATCAACGCTGGTTGTCATATTCGGGGAGAATATAGTTCTTCTCAAAAGTGGTTCCCAAATGTGGAACATCAAAGGATAAATTTTCCAGGTTCCTTCCATACCTCAAGAGGTTCCTGATATTTCTAAGAACTTTCCAGATGACAGTTTCCCACACAGATGGTGGAAGGGCCCTAAATTTGTGGTGAAAAAGGGGACTTCCCTTGGGGTCCAGTGGCTAAGAATCCACCTGGCGATGCCGGGGTCTCAGGTTCGATCCCTGGTGGAGGAACTAGCTTTCCACCACCCGTGGGCAACTAAGCCTTTGTGCTGAGCCCGCCAGCCACACCTCGAGAGTCCATGTGCTGCACTGACTGGATGCAGCCGATAAATAAATCTCCAAAAAATATCGATATGAAGGAGACTGCTAAATGGCACACCTCATGGCTGAGGGTTGTCCCTGGTGGAAATCTGGCGAGGCAGTTGAGAATTGAGTTTGGACTTCACTTTCTCCCTCTACGGCCAGCTGCTTCAGGTTTTAGGGCACTGTGTCCAAGTTTAGCTTCATTAGCTAATGAAGATGCTTTGATCTACAGGTCTGTCTCCTCATTTTGACTTTCCAGTCTTTTTCTCCCTATTCTGATTTTAAAAATGTGTTTCCACTTCCTGTTTTATTGTATATATTCATCCACCTCATCTCCATTATAAAATCAGGTGAGGGACTCCTAAGATAAACCAGTTGTTGTGGAGGTATTTTAATTCCTCAGTTGGTTCTGGAAAACTCAGTTGGGAGCATCAGTTTGTCACACTATCTCTGTGTGGCCTCTTGATAAAAAAATTAATACATCAAGCCCGACTTCCTCATCTTTTATTCTACACTAAATTGTTTAAAAAGGAATTCTTAAAAAGTAGAGGAGAATGTTTTGAAAAATGAAGGTATTTCCCATTTGCACTTCTGAAGTATGTATGCTGTTATGTACTCATTAGTCCATCTTAAAATTACACAATGTGAAGTTGAAGAATGTGTTTGATTTAACTCCCTTTGTCCAGGGAGAAAGAGTGAAGAGCTGGGCCTACTGCTTCATGGCTTCCTATTAGATATTCTGAATCAATTATTCTTCAGCCATTTCTGATCTTTATTTTACTTAGATGTTCCTCTCAAAAACGCACTCTCAATAATTCTACGGTTTCTACCCAGTGATCTGCCTGTCTATTGCAATCACACTTCTATTTTCTAGTTTAACTGAAAATCAATGAAGTAAGTCATGATATAAATGAAAATATCCCAAATGTTATATGTTTAACAGAATATTATTTAATTATATGCATATATGTTAGTGTGAAACTGTCTTTAAATTTCTTCTAGGTTTTGGACACTCCATATTTACTAAACGAGGATTGGAAATACTACCTCTCTGGCCTAGTATTTAACAAACCGGATATTAATCTCACTTTTGAACAAGTTTACAGGTATGAATAATTGCATTATGCATTTTTTTGCTACTTAGAATGTTGTGTTTTTACAGTGACAATTTTGCTCTCATGTGTTTTTCATTTGAATGGTCAACTTTCCAATTTCAGAAGTAAGCCAGTCTCTGGTCTCAGCAGTAAGACCGAAAAAGCAGTCTTCCCCAGAAAACCCTGTAGGACTTAGGATGGTGCATCCCAAGTCACTCTGTCTTCATCCTAGAATTCACTGGTAAAGGTGACCCTAAAATACATTCTTGGGACCCTGGGAAAACTCTTGTTTGAGAGTCATCCTGCCCAAGGTAAATGCCGTATAACAATTTAGAATTCACTGGATGAGTCTGTCAGTGGAAATGATAAGCGTGGGATTTCCCTGAAGGTCCAGTGGTTAGGACTTAATCCTTCCACTGCCAGAGACCAGGTTCATCCTTTGTTCAGGAACTAAGATCCTGCAAGCCTTGTGGGACAGCAGGAAAAAAAAGAACAGAAATATACTACAGTCTTTAATAGGAATAGGAAAGAGTTTTTTATGTTGTTGTAGTTACGCGTTCTGGGAAACAAACTCACTCAGAGGGACAATGCGGATAGTGGAGTGCAGTTTATTACAGCACCGGCGGGCCCAAGGCAGAGTCTTCTCTTAGCCAAGGACCCCGACCAATTTTTGTGAAAACCTTATATACCCTAAGTGTACGTGCACAAACCCGCCTCCCCAAATTCCCTGACAATCAAAGTTAACCTATGAGTCATATGCCTTAAACCTAGGTAGTTAACAGTGGACAGTTATCAATAGGCCTATAGTCATACCCCAATAAGCATAATAGAATGTATGATTCTATTCAGTTACACAGATAATTAGGGTATTCTTTTAGCGATGGAGAGCCCTGGGGCTCTTCCTTCCAGGGGCCTGGTTTTCTAGTTGGTGTCGTTTCCATAGATTCTGGGCATAGAGCTCAAAGTCCACAGTCCGGCCCAAGATGGAGTCCCGCTTTCAAGATAGAGCCTGTTCTGTTTCCTCCTTCAGCGTGGCCAAACTGCGGACTCTAGCCAGGGAGACAGCCCTCTTAGACGGCTCTGAGGAGTTGTTCCAGAAACCGTGGCTCTGAGCACAGTTTTATATCTTGTCAGGACAAGTAACATTAAATAAGTCAGGGATACATGCATTAAAGATTTCAAAAAACAAAAACAGACTAGCGTATATATAGCGAGTCAGCATGGCCTTGGCACCTGGAAGGCGGTCTTATACCGAGGGAGGACCAGCTTTGATGTCCCAGGGAGGGAAACATTTAATCTTTATTTTGATGGGTACATTCTCCTGCTCAGTACACCCTTGTCTTTCATAATTTTATTGTATGTAAGCTGACATACAAATGTCTCTTTGACAGGCCACAAGCAATCTGTTTTAGTTAGCATAAAATTTGAGTTAGATCTTGCAGAAGCTGGAAAGACGTCCCTAGCCCTCCATAGGCGAACATCTCTCATCAGGTCCGAGTCTCTCACAGCAGACAGTGGTGTAGCCCGAGGACCAGGCCGTGAGTCAGGCCGCCTGGGCGCCAGCCCGGCTCCACCCCCAGGGCCTCTGTGATCATGCGGTCCCCTTCCTGTTGCTTCAGTAGGATGATCATAGTCAGCTGAGTATCACCAGCTCCCCTCACTTCCAGGGAAACAGTGAGAAAGCAGCAGAGGGGTCCGTCTGCCTGGCACCCGGCCCCCATGGCAGACTTGTTCATCACCTGGGGTCTTCTGCTTTGCCCAGAGGGTCACAGGAGCCTTCTCAACAGCATGTTCTAGGAAGACACTTTCAATCCACTGGAGTCTGTGCACTCCAATGAACGCAATGAATGAAACCTTCACCAGGCTTAAGAGAAGGAAGCCAACCTTCTTGGCCTCGTCTGCAAGCTCTTTGGAATTCTGGCTCTGGCGGAACTTTCCGGTCTTTCCTCTGGTGGTCAGTGTATCACCAACGCCAGCCTACTTGAGGTTCCCTGGAGAGGAGCATCACCCCTCCCAGGATTCTGGAAAGTTCTTCTCCTAGGCATCCCTTGGGGCCGGAGGGCCTTGGCAGCTGCACAAGGAAGTAGCACCCAGGATGAGGTCATCTGGGTGGCAAGGCTGTGTGAAGGTGTGGCCACCCTGCTGAGCTCACTCAAGAAGGCATTTGCCACATTTCAGAAAAGTTAGGAGAGGTGAGACCAAGTTAGGTTTGCAGCCAAAGCGGATGTTTGCCAGCCCCTCCCTGTTCCCTACCCTTAGTCCAACCTTTTGTCATTAGGTATAGTTCAACCCTGGAAATGTGGAGGGAAATATTCAGGAAGGGGCTTGATAGAATCTTTATTTTTTTTTAATATTTAACAATCTCAGATATGCAGATGATACCACTCTAATAGCAGAGGGTGAGGAAGAACTAAGGAGCCTCTTAATAAGGGTGAAAGAGGAGAGTGAAAAAGCTGGCTTGAGACTCAACATTCAAAAAACTAAGATCATAGCATCCAGTCCCATCACTTCATGGCACATACATGGGGAAAAAGTGGAAGCAGTGACAGGTCTTATTGTCCTGGGCTCCAAAATCACTGCAGACGGTAACTGCAGCTGTGATATTAAAAGATGCTTGCTCTTTGAAAGGAATGCTATGACACACCTGGATACCATATTAAAAAGCAGAGACATGACTTTGCTGACGAAAGTCTGTCTAGCCAAAGCTATGGCTTTTCCAATCATGTATGGATGTGAGAGTTGGATCATTAAGTTGAGCATGGAAGAAATGATGCTTTCGAATTGAGGTGCTGGAGAAGACTCTTGAGAGTCCCTTGGACAGCAGGGAGATCAAACCAGTCAATCCTAAAGGAAATCAATCCTGAATATTTATCAGAAGAACCAACACTGAAGCTGACGCTCCAATACTTTGGCCACTTGATATAAAGAGCCGACTCATTGGAAAAGACCCCGATGCTGGGACAGATTGAAGGCAGGAGGAGAAGGGGGCGACAGATGAGATGTTTAGATAGCATCACCAATTCAGCATCACCAATTCAATGGACATGAATGTGAGCAAACCCCAGGAGACAGTGAAGTACAGGGGAGCCAGATGGGCTGCAGTTCGTGGGTTGGCAATGAGTGGGACATGACTTAGCAACTGACTGACAGCAAATTTATTTCTTTTTTTGGCTTCACTGGGCCCTTAAGTGCAGCCCATAGGATTTGTAATTGTAGCACATAAACTGTTAGTTGCTTCATGTGATATCTAGTTCCCTGACCAGGGATCAAACCCAGGATCCTTGCATTCGGAGTCAGAGTCTTAGCCATTGGACTACCAGGAAGTCAGTGGATGAAGTCTTATATATAACTTTATTTATGTATTTATTTTTGGCTGTGCTGGATCTTCGTCGCTGAGCAGGCCTTTCTATAGCTGCAGTGAGCAGGGGCTACACCCTAGTTGCCTTGCTCGGGCCTCTCACTGCAGTGGCTTCTGTTGTTGCCCAGCACAGGCTGTAGGGCACGCGGGCTCAGGAGCTGTGGCTCCCGGGCTCTAGAGCACAGGTTCAATAGACTCATAGGCTCATAGGCTCATGGGCTTAGTTGGCCCATGGCATGTTGAATCCTCCCAGATCAGGGATCGGACCCATGTCTCCTGCATTGGCAGGTGGATTCTTTACCACTGAGCCACTAGGGAAGCCCGATAGAGTCTTCTAATAACTATTTGTTAAATCTTGTAATAAAGATAAGGCTTGGTAACACACATCTCTCTGACATGTGTTGTGTTTTTTGGGTTAGAATTTATGTCTTCCCAATTTTTAAACTTTGTTATCACTCAGAGCACTAAGGCTGTAGTATTTACCTGTCCTCTTGTGGGCTTCCCTGGTGGCTCAGAGGGTAAAGCGTCTGCCTGATGTGCAGGATACCTGGGTTTGGTCCCTGGGTTGGCCCTGGAGAAGGCAATGGCAGCCCAGTCCAGTATTCTTGCCTGGAAAATCCCATGGACAGAGAAGCTTGGTGGGCTACAGTCCGTGAAGATGGACGGAGAAGCCTGGTGGGCTACAGTCCATAAAGTTGCAAAGAGTCAGACACGACTGAGCGACTTCACTTTAACCTTTCACCTTGTATCTGTTCCAAACATGGGACATTAAGGAAACGAGGGAAAGGTGTCAGGAGTGGTGGGCCCCCCAGGCGATTCCTGGGGACACTGGTGGCAGCTTACTGGATTTACACCCAGCTGCCACGTCGTGTTCATATTCACAGATTAAACAAAGATGAACAGTTAACTTTCTCTCCATCCTTCGCAACCCTTTTGCATCCTGATGTCTCTGTTTATTCCTCAGTGACTGCAAAGAAAATAAAGGCCTTTATGCCACACTTAAGCTCGACCACATCTACAATGTCAGTGAAGAGCTCAACATTACAAAGGTGAGTGTGTGTGTGTGTTAGTTGCTTAGTCGTGTCCGACTCTTTGCAACCGCATAGACTGCAGCCCACCAGGCCCCTCTGTCCATGGGATTCTCCCGGCAAGAACCCTGGAGTGGGTTGCCATTTCCTTCTCCAAAAGGAACTATAGAAAGAAAGAAAGTGAAATCGCTCAGTCATGTCCAACTCTTTGCAACCCCATGGACTGTAGCCTACCAGGCTCCTCCATCCGTGGAATTTTGCAGGCAAGAGTACTGGAGTGAGTTGCCATTTCCTTCCCCAACAAAGGTGAGTAATTAGGACCAGTCAGGAAATTGACATGTCTCTTTACCAAATTCAGTGGTCCCTGTTTTATCTTCTGAGGTGGATTTCATATTAGATAAAATGAGCCATTTGAAGTGATTTTAGTACATTTGCAAGGCTGTACAAACCTCATGTCTATCTAATTCCAAGACCTTGGTGTCACCCCTGACCAGCTGACTTTCTGAGACATGAGTTTCTCCTGTGAATGGAACAAAAGCATCTCCATGGTTCTCCCTGCAGACGCTTCACAGGGAAAGGGTTTAGCTTGCTGAATGTCAAAGTCCCTGGAGGCACAAACCCTACTTGCTTCTCTGGGTATTGATTCTCCCAGACCAGCCATCCTTTTCTGTCACATCGCTGATGAGGGACAAGAACTGTGGCCCACAGAGTCCTTACTCTGTGTGAGTGGTGGCAGGACCCCAGGGCTCCTCCTAGGTGGGCCCTGGCAAGACACAGCATGGCAGCAAGGATGGAAAGGGACTGAATAAATGACTACTTTTCCTCTTTCACCCAAGCCCACAGCCGAGTCGGGAGTCTTCAGACTCCAAGGAGAGGCCCCTCAGAGCACACTGGCTGGGGGGAGGGGCGGGGGGGCTCTGGCGGCCCAGGCCTTCAGTGCCCTCAGCCTAGGGCCTACTCCCTCATGCCTAGAGGCCTGCTGGCTTTCTCTGCTGTGTAGGAAAGAAGCTAAGGAAGCTGGTGTCTTCTGGGCTTCCAATACAGAAGCAGATATCAAGAAAAGTCAAAGGAAGAGGTGGTTCCCCAAGCCCCACGGCTTCTGTACGGAGGCATCACCAAAGGGGCGCCATGAGGTCACGATGGCCCGAGGGTCTTCAGAGGTCAAGAGGCTTTTTTGAAAGCTGTGTACAAACTTTGCATTCTCTTCTCTAGACAGACCTTGCATGCACTCATAAATACAATACCGTTTTGCAGCCAGGCCCCGAAGGGACGCCCTCTGCGCACTCAGTCATGGTGCCATTTTCTCAGTGATGAGCAGTGCCCCCTGGACACACAAGGTCCCACAGTCCCCAGCCGCATGCCCCTGACCTGGAGCACTTCCGCCACCCAGTCCAGGGCAGGCCACCTCCGTCCCCTGGAAAGCAGCCCGCTGAGCCCCTCTCAGCATCTCTGTTGGTCAAGACTTGCTCAGAAGCCGCCTCCTTTCAGAAGCCCTCCACAGCCCCCTGCCTTGCAAGGCTCGTGTCCTGATGCAGTTCATGGGCCTTTATCACAGTACCGCCTCTTTGCTTTTGAGATCTTTGGGGGGTGGAGATGCACCAGGCTTTTGCTTTGCATCCCAGGTCCTCATATGGTGCTTGGCCTGGGGCCCAGCGAGGAAGGCTGGGAGTTGGGGAAGGGCTGGGAGGGAAGACACGGGGACAAGAAGGATATGCCAGTCAGGTGCACATGTATTTATTTTTGGCTTGAGTAATTTTATTGCTCCTTTAAAACATTAAGTAGGTGACATTTTTGGAGACAAGTGGACTTGCTAATCTTTTTTTTTTTTTAAACTATGCAGCATACTGGAGACATAAATAGTAATTTGGAAAATATGAATATAAGAATTGAGGATATAGAACTGCTGGATAAAACAGGAATGAAAACCCTTATGGATCTCAGATCTTCTGGAATAGACGATATAGACTATGCTGCTTCTTGAACGCGGTATGACTCGCATGTTCCTGGGTGATCTTTTGCATGGTTTTTTAATTTGTTTGTCTTTTGTTTTTGTTTCTCTTTAACTGAGATGAGATTTGCACAGCATTGAATTAACTCTTTTATTACCAACTGAATAATTCACTAACATTTAGTATAATTGCAATGTTACACAACTACCGTCTCTAACTAGTTCTAATGCGTGTTTATCACCTTCAACAGAAAGCTCCACTCCCAGTAAGTAATTGCTCCCCGTCTCCCACGCCAGCCCCTGGCAACCTTCACGCCACATTTTGGCTTCTATGAATTCACCTATCTGGATATTTCCTATGAGTGGGGTGCCCTTTTTCTGTCTGATGGCCTTCACTGGTCCATCTCATGTAGCCTAGGTTTTTTGAGATTCATGTCCATTACAGCAGGTACCAGTACTTTGTTTCTCTTTACGGTTGAAAACAAATCACGCTGTTTTGTGTGTGTAAATAAGAATACAGGGTGTCTAGCCTTACCTTGCGTTTACGGGCCCATGTTCACTCTGTTGCTCATTACAGGTTGTTGTTTAGTCATTAAGTCGTGTCCAGCTCCTTGGGACCCCATGGACTGTAGCCCGCCAGGCTTCTCTGTCCATGGGATTTTTCCAGGCAAGAGTACTGGAGTGGGCTGCCGTTTCCTTCTGCATGTTACAAGTTAAGGTTTAAAAATCCCATCTCCATAACACAGTTTTCTCTACCTCTTTGTAGACCGAGGGAAGTCCCACGAAAGTCAATCTTATCTTATTTGTAAATAATCTCCGAAGAAAAGCCAACCAGCTGGTGAGTACAGACGACCCTGTTCAAGGCTGCCCTTGCTGCAGAGGGCGAAGGTCAGTACCATTCTTAGAGGAGCAGGGAAGAGGTTCCTGGCGCCACAGGTGTCCCTGGTATAAAAATGCCCCTCTGTGCCTGTTGAAAAGCTCCCATCAGTGTCCACGAGCTCGTGAGGCTTCCCAGGGCAGCGTTCCGAGGCTGTCCCCAGCCCCATCGTTTAGCACTGGCCTGCTTTCATGCCACCCCCGTCCACTGCCCAACACCAGTGCACGCATATTTTTGCAGTATAAGGAATGGTAACTTGGACGTGGGAGCGAGATCCCACTTGCTTTACGGCTGCAAGGATGAGCGGATATGGAAGGGCAAAGAGGGCCTCAGACGCTTCAAACTTCCCCGTCGCCAGCTCCTCTGCTGGTTAGTGGTGAATGGCTGCGCCTGGTCTCTTTCCTGAAGCAGAGCGCAGTGGCCAGAACCCAGGGCTTGGGGGGCAGTGCTCTGTGCCCCGGCCATGTCTGGCTCTTGTCCACACCATGGACTACGGGCACCTCAGAACCATCCCTTCAAGTCCATCGTCATATAAGAAGGGCTTTACATGTGTGTCTGGCGGTAACTAGAGACAGTGCTCCAGAGTCTGGAAGGAGATACTAATGTTTATTTACTGTCTTTTCTTTGTAGCCCTCAGGACACTTGAAAACCAGCTTGAAAAGTCACGCAGATACCTTAGTAAATATCCATCAGAACCAAGTCGTTCCTTTGCAGGATTCAATGGTAACAGTCTACACCTTTTGCCATGTCGCTGTGACCTTACCTAGCCCAGGGATACGTTTGCGTCTCTCACACAGGTCAAATTCAGTTAACCTCGGGCTAAGAAAGGGAGCTATTTTTAAAAGAAATGATAGTAGCTGGGCTTTGAAGAGGACGCGTTTTCAGTGTTCACACCTTTTCTTATCTGTGTGTGAACAGCTTAAATGCGTGGTCGCCTCCATCTGTTTTGCTCTCATTTTTCATGGCCTTAAAAGGCTCCCCTAAGCCATGCAGGCGGTAAAGTGCTGGACTCGCTCTTACCTAGTTTATTCTTATCAAGCTTTCTGTGTCCACACCTTGCCATGCCATACACGATGGCAATGCGACGTCTTTTCTGTCTGCATTTAGCCCTGCTCCGCGTTCCCCTTGTCTTCCCTCCTCTCTTCCATCTGACTTTCTCATGTTTCTCTCTCTCTTTTTTTGTTTTGAATAATAATTTTTAAAAAAACTGGGGTATCATTGCTTTGCGCTTCCCTGGTGGCTCAGAGGTAAAGAATCTGCCTGCCAATACAGGAGAGATGTGTTCCACCCCTGGGTTGGGAAGATCTCCAGGAGAAGGAAATGGCAGCCTATTCCAGTATTCTTGCCTCTGAAATCCCATGGACAGAGAAGCCTGGAGGGCTACAGTCCATGGGGTTGCAAAAGTGTCAGACATGACTTAGCCACCGAACCCCAACAACAATAGTTGCTTCAGAGCGTTGTGATAGTTTCTGCCCTACAGCAAGGAGAGTCAGCGGTCCGGAGCGCCCCGCCCACCCACTCCCATTCCCACCCATCTAGGTCATCACGGAGCACCGCGCTGAGCTCCCCGTCTATACAGCAGGAAGCTATCCATTTCACACACTAGCCATGTGTTTCACCCACGGTTGTGTATATTTGTCAGTCTTCCTCTCTCAGTTCCTTCCTTTCTTTTTACTCTCACTACCCTCTGGCTTCTTTCTTAAATGCCAGAAAGGAAGCAGAGAAGGAACATAAGCTCTTGAGTCATGTCAACCTGATTTCAAATCTTGCTTCTGCTTCTCCCAAGACTGGTAGCTGTAGTTTTTCTTGTTTAAAAGCAGGAAGAGGGGTCCTTGCCTCACTGTTACCTGGTTCTTGGCGATGAAGGATCTGACATCCCAGAGGGACTCTCCAAACAGGAGCCATTATTATGCTTGACGTGTGCTTGGGGCGGGGGGGGGGGGGGTCATGTATGCAGTTGCCAGGGGGACCAGCTTCGAGAGTCAGCCTGCTCAGCTTTGAAGAAGCTTATTCGTTGGCTTGACTCCGACTTTAGAATCTTCTAGAACTAGTTTTTATCATTTCGCTCTTCCTGTTCCCTCTTGACTTTGTAATTCACAAAGTCCTCTAGAATTCTTCATTTGTGTTTGGGCTCATCACAGTTCTCTTTGTGCTATACTTTATGCCCTGCACAAATTTGTTAACATTTTAAGTTTGTTTGGACATGTCCCTTAGCTAAATGCTTTCCTTCAAGTAGACACAGGCCTCCTCGGCCTTTGCAGAGCTGTGCTGACCTACAATTAGGCAAGTTGTTCTATAGATATGACTTATGACCTAAACCAGGGCTTTGCAAGTTGTAGCCCCTGGATGCCCCCCAGCCTGCAACCTGTTTTTTATTTGATTAATTAATTAATTTTGGCCATGGCCTATGGCTTTTGGGATCTTGTTTCCCCAGCAAGGGATCGAAGCCAGGTCCCCAGCAGTGTAAGCGTGGAGTCGGAAACACGGGACTTCTAGGGAATGCCCCTCCTGCTGCCTGTTTGTTAGAAGCAAGGCTCTCCTGGAGCAGAGCCAGGCCCATCCTATTTACAGATGCTCTGTGGTTGCTCCCGGCTACAAGGGCAGAGTGGAGAGATCCGGACAGAGTGTGGTCCCCAAAGTCGAAAATACTTCTTATCTGGCCCTGCACTGATAGTTTGCCAACCGCTCGTCTAAACCAGGCAAATGAAGCCGCTGTTGTGGGGCAGGTTTTACTCTGAACAGCCCGCCTCAGAAGGGTCGTGTGGCTCTGTCACACGTGAGCAACTGCCCATCAGAGCTCCAGAAAATGCATTCTGAATTTCTTGTTCAGGTTTTCTGACACCCAGATACGTGAGGTGCATATCATTCCCTGTGTCTGGTGTTTGTTTCTTGAATGAAACTGTCACAGAGTAAGGTCAGATTTGATGGCTGACTTGGCGTGGGGATGCGGGGGCAGGGGGTGGACACAAAGATCGTGTGATTTTCTGGTTTCACTTACCGGGAAATATGTCTGTTCTCTAGAGCGCCATGCACGAGCAAATGAAGAGGCTTCATTACAGGACCAGTGGACTGAAGGTAAGGAGGTGTTTTCTTTCTCTCTTGGAGTCTTGTTGCAAAAGTACATGTGGACTTTCAGAGGTGTTGGGTCTTGCAGTTATTTTAAGTAAAATCAAGCCTCAGTTATCCACCCATTTGAAACACCGGACTGGGTCTCCCATCCTCGTCTTTCTAAAAGAC